>JAPMOQ010018920.1:4881678-5051481 GCA_026543055.1 Argiope trifasciata
ACTTATTAAATTATAGGAAATCCCCCTCTTTGTAAAAAAACTTGGGTATAATTTTTACCAACTTTTCTGTATCTGGCCTCTCAACATAAAATCTTGTCACTCTCGTATATAACCATTGATAAACAATAAAAGTGTTCTCTCCTCCTTCTGTATAAATTGAGTAAATGTTTTGATCATTAATTAAATCCATGTTAATCAAATGGGTCTTATTTTCTTTCATTCAAACATAAATATAAAAAAAGCAATTACTGTATATGAAATGAGAGAAATTGAACAGATGGGGGAGGGGGGATAAATGTACTAAATAATTTATTTATAATCTATGTACTATAATGTACTATAAAAAAGCTATCATCTAACCTTAAAGGATATCATAAGAATACATATAACTCTATAAAAATTAAAAACTAAATTGAGAAACAGCATTTTTGCAGGGGTTGGCATTTATTTCTTTTATATTAAATTTTAACTATTTTTAGAAGTAATGAAAAAAAAAACCTTATTCATTAATTTATAATATGTTTAGTGTTTTATTATGGTTAAGGAATGAATTATAAAAATCAAAATGAAATTAATTTCACTTTCACATTTTTTAAAACTCATTATTTAGCAATTTTAGCCCTTAAAATCTCACAATATATATAGATATATATATTTAATTTAATGAAAAATATATCTAATATTTTTCATATTAAATGAACATTTCAAATTTATGCAAAACATTAAAAATATTATGACAATTATACTTTACTTCTGTTATTTATTATTTTATTCGCTTAAAATGATTATTAATTAAACAATTAATCACTTTAAAAGTAAAACTTTATGTTTATAGTGTGCAATTAATAATATAAATAAAAATAGAATAATGAAGAATGCTCATATACAAAAAGTTCAACCTAATTGCTTTTTTTTTTTTTTTTTGCATTCCTACATTTTACTAATAATTGCATTGTTTCAAGCAATAATCTTACCTGATTATACTTTTCCTTCTGTAAACTCTTCTAGCATCCGAGTGAGTTTTAAAGCTTCCGCTGATTTTTTCACTTGGTCATCCTTTATATTTTTGTAAAGATGATGATAATCAATATCTAGCATGCCACCAACAACTTCCTGAAATAGAAAAAAATAATAATAAAGAAACTATTTTCAAACTAATTCTAGTCTTTCAAAACTAAATGTTGATACAAATCACTACAATACAAACAAAAAAAAATTAATGTGGAATTGAAGAGAGAAGGGAAATAGCTATTTTCTATTTTTTTTTAAATTAATGAATGAATTTATCTTTGAGGATATAATAATAAAAAAAGATTTAACATTTTATTTATAGGTGCTTTTTTCTTCCAGCTGTGAAAAATTCAACAATCAAGCAGATAAACAAACAAATAAAACTGCAATCAAAATACTAAAAAAAAATGAATCGAAACTATTTGACAAAGTCCAAATAGTTTCAATTTTTTCCAAATAACTTTATTATAATATATATGATTCATATGAATCATCTATTAATCTGTTATTTACCAAAATTTTTTATCATCAATTTTTCAGTTTTATTTTTGCATCATTAGCTAAGTTTTAGAGCGAAATAAATGTTTATTGCAATAATTAAATTAATTAATAATGAGTGGTATTTAATTTCTACCTTTATTTGAAATTTGCTACTTTCTGATAGAGTTCCATTCTTCATGTACCTTCAAATATCATTAAAGATAATAGTCATTTAGTCATTATGAAAATCACTTGCTTTAAATGGTACCTTTAAATACCATTGATGAATAAAGGATTACGCTGTTATTAAATAGCAAGATGTACTCGTGATTTCAAACTATAAAATTATCGATGATATTACATACTAAAAATTTCAGATAGGGCTTTTCATTTAAATTTACAGGATCAAAAAATATTTTTTATGCAATAATTTTACAAATATAAGCTTGATATGTAATCTTTTTATCATTTTTAAAAATTAATAAATATAAAAAAGTGAAGAAAGTGAAATAAAAATACGATGAAATTAAATTTCTCATTTAAAAAAATGCAAAATCTAGAAGTGTGTAAAGGTAAAATAACAGCATGAAAAAGAAGAAATTCTGTAACCTAGTATCGAAATGAAAATATTTTCAGCAAAACTTTGGAAGAATAAAAGAATAAAATAATATGAATTAAAAGTATCTATTTTTGTAAACAAAATACAACACTTCAATCTTTTTCTCTTAAGAGACAATTTTCATCTTTCAATTTTTGTTTTTTAATTCAAAATACATACTCTTCCAAAATGTTTAGGGAATTGCTTTTCATCTTCAATAACATGGGCAAATCCAGCATGGACAGATGGGTCAAATGATATACAAAAATAAGGTAAACTTTTTGGTACCTAAAAAAAAAAAAAAATTAAAAAGCAATTAAGATTATACAGCTCTGAAGCTTAAGATTATACATAAAGCTGGTAATGTACAGTTTTTAAGATTATTTACTTACAGATCGTCGCAAACCTTTTCCTGTTAAATCAATTAATTTAATGTTGTGTGTCCATTCTTCTTCAGATTCCAGAAGAGCTTTCTGTAAAAACAAAATATAAAATTTATAAATATATCTGAAAGTTAGCTGATAAATAACAAAAAAAATTGTTAAAAGTTTTTAACAATATTTAAAATATTTTGTTGTAGAATTTTATTACATCAACTAAATAAATTAAAACTAAATAAAGCAAACGAAGCATTTATTAAACCACACAAATCATCCAATCTAAGATTCTGAGCTACTAACTCTTATATACTTAAAAGCCATTAATATTCTTAAATTATAAACTATATTTTTTTTTATGAATTCATCTTTATAAATTGTTTAAATGGGATACATAATATAACAAGAAAATTAAAAATATGGTTAAAAAATACAAATTTCAATACATAAATATAATGTAAACTAAGAATGTATACCTTTGACAATACAAACGATTTACAGATAACAATATGATATAGCTCTTGATTATAAGCTTAAATATAGAAAAATTGACATGATTTGGTTCAGATAATGTAACTAAATACACCAGAAGAAAAAATATTTATTTGCAATAAGTTATACTGTGTTAAAATAATAAACAATTTATTTCAAAAAAAATTTTTAGTTTCATTACATACATAATATTTTGTAATGTCATTATAAAAAAGACAATCTTCTCAGAGAAGAACAAACAATGATGACAAAACCATCATAATATTTTGTAATGTCATTATAAAAAAGACAATCTTCTCAGAGAAGAACAAACAATGATGACAAAACCATCCTCACAATCATATTCTTACTTTATGTGGGGAATTAAATGTACATACTGTTTTAGTGTCAGGAGAAAAACCCAAGTAACCCTAAAAGTAGGGGTTAGTCAGCTTGAAAACGGGATATTCTATTTCATTTTGGGAGTAAAGGAAAGGACAGTATTTCGTTTGGCGCCAAAAGAACTGGTTAGAAGTATCATTATAATTAGAAGAATCGCCGGTTAGAAGTCTCATTTTGCTTTGTACTTCAGTCCATGCTTGCAATAATGACTTCAAAAAAGTACAAATGATTGCTATTTAATTTTTAAAATATCATAAATATTTGACAGTGTTAATTTGTTAGATCAACCAAATTATATCACATATTTCGCATATATTCAATTAGTAATAGGTACCAGTTAAATAATTTTGAGTAATGTTTTAATTTATTAAAATTTTTTGGAATTATTTATTCTTTAATAATTTGTAGATATTACATTATATGTAATATATCTGTAAGAAGAGCTACGGAGAGCTGGGTAAAAAATTTTGAGCTGTATGAGTTATTACAAAGATTCCGATAAATACTTCGTTAGTTCTTAAAAGAATATGAAAGGAATAAATAACTTTGCCTATTTATTGATTTATTTATATTTTAATTTTTTGCTGAATTTTATGTTTTTACTTTTTATTTATACCAAACAATAACAAATTTATTATTAATTAAACAGTTCCAAATTCTTATTATTTTGATCCTAAGTTTATTATTTGAAACTATTATTCATTTTCACCTTATTCAAAACTCACAAATTCTAGTGTAAAACGAAGGAGGGGAGGTTTAGTTTTAAAATGTAAGTTTTCAACTCTTAAAGACATGAATCTTCAAAAAATATCCAATGGTTTTTATTTAATTGACAGTTAAAAAGTCTTTAAAAAATCAATGCAAAAGCAGTTGAAGAAATATTGTTGAAGGCTTTCTTGTCCAAGAAATTATTTTAAGCTGAAAAGGAATTTCTAACTTTATCTAAAATTTAATTTTGTTTATCACATAAATATATCTGTATAAACACAAGCGAAAAGAATTTCTTGCTTAATGAAGCATGTTTAGTCAGCTAAATGTTATGAACTGCTTTAATGCCTACTTCCCTCCTTACTTTGACTGCTCTATTTACGACAACCATGGTCAGGGTTCTTCTTGTGATGGCAGGACAGTAAATTACTCAACAGATTTAACATTAGAGTTATCTTGGCTTTGAAGCCTCCTAATTTTTAGCATGATTCCATGGACATGAAACCAATGATAACATTTTAATTTATGGAGCATTCAATTTATTTTTTGTTATACTTTGAAACAATACTGTTTTCTTAAAAATAAACACATTTCTAATGCTGAAACAAAATTTTGAATTCCTTTGTAAGTTCCAACGACTTTTATTTTTCCAATATGAAATTTTGATATAATTGACAGATTGAATCATATTCAAATATTAATTTGTGATCTCTGTTCTAGAATTGCTTCATGTTAGTTTGAAAGAAATAAGTTCTGATTTTCATTTAGAATAGTCATTTGGAATCCAAAAATAAATTTAATTTCACTTCACTTCAAAATGTTATTTTTAGTCTAATAGACTTAATTATCTGTAACAATTCATTCATATGTCTTACACAGCATTGTTTATTTTTATTATGTTTAGTTATTTCTAATACAATTAAAAAGCATGTTTTTGTAAGAGATGATACAAATGATTGAGATGGATCTTGTCCAATTTCTAAACAAGAAGTTTAGCATTAAAAATACATTATATTTTTAGATTCCAATGCATGGCAAGAAAATTCTCTAAACAAAGTTAGTCAGCTTATAAAAATACAAAATGTCCAATTACTACCTTGAAATAGAGTGGGGCCATGTCTCCCTCTTCTTCAGGAACAGGAATGCATTCAAGTAAAGCATGGGGATAATGTCTGAAATACATGCTTGTTTCCAGGCACAGGAGAGTTTTGTCCTTCTTTTTAAAGAAGTCCCGCAATGTTTTCTTCATTTCCTGTATATAATGGCAATGTTAATCATCACTTAAACTCTAATGTCAATAGTAATAAAATAATGGGTTTTTTTTTCACTATAACGATTTAAAGTTATATTTAGGAGAGCAGGTATAGTTCTGAGCAAACTATTTGAATTTCCAATATAAATTAAAATCACTCATTCAAAAAAAATATTAAAATATAGCATTTTCACCGATAACTCCTAAAAATATAATCTTACAAAAAAAATTATTTAAAAAAAATACAAAAATATCTTTTTGAAGTCACAAATTTAAATGCTCTACAAAGAATGAATTTTCGAAACACATTTTTATCTGGTGTCTACAAGTTCAACATCATTATTTCAAAAACATTTAAACTGTTTCCTCAGGTTATTCTAAAATTTAAAAATATGTTTTCCTTTCTTTGTTAAAGCATAATTCCCTATTGGATTTTACTTTCTTTATTTTAAAAGCCAATCTTTAAAATCTGCCAGCAATCCTTTATATAAGAAATATATTTGGTAATATAATCAATAAGATCCAAAATTATATCTGCTGATGTTTAATTCTATTTATTGATATAATTCATCTAATATGTTAATGGAGGCTTAAATCAATACTCATTTCTAATTTTATTATATCTTCATTATTGACATTTATGCAATCAATGAACAGGACAATTGCGAAGTTGCTGAATAATTTTCTGCATCACATTAGACATAAAGGATTCAATTGAAGCTAATTAGATTAATATTTTTCAAGTGAACAAGCTGATAATTGAAGATAGCTAATTAATAATAGTTTATAACTTAATTAAAGATTTTGTGTAATTGAAATATGACTTTTTAAATAAAAATATTGTTGAAATAGCCATTAAAAGTGAAAAATAAGCATAGATTTAAGTTGACAAAAACTTTAAATATGCAGATTAAAATTTTAGGTTTATGCAACTCACAGTCAATTAAAAAAGTATTGGAACATTTAGCATGCATAATATATAAAGCAATTTATAAAAGCAGTAATTATATCAAAACAAAATAATAAAACACTTTAACATTTGTTATCAGGAAAAATTTACAATATTTTAGAATCACAATTTGATCTATCCCTTTATATATAATTTAAATGTAAACAGTAGTCATAAAAGCATTGGGACAATTTTGAAATAAGGAATTTAAGAAATATATAGCATATGAGTTAAATTTGACTTTCTCTCTCTCTCTCTCTCTCTCTATTTTTAGTTATAATATTAGGCATAAATTATAAGCAGAAAACTTGTGGATGAAACAACAGTAAGAAATAAAAATATTTTGGTTGATATGCAAAATCTAGGATTAAATTCATTTTTTTAAATCAAAACAGTTTGCTGTATAAGGATTGATTGAATTACAGTAAGTCTACTGTTTTTAATATTATTCATAGATTTAAGGAAACAAGTTATCTTTCTTGGAAAGATCAAGATGCATTAAGTCACATTTTGTGAATATAAAAAAGCTGGCTGTGAGAGAAATCCACATTAATCCAAAAACTAAGACAATAAAACCGACTCTGAAATCTGAAAATAATTTCAGAAAGTCTGTAAAACCTGAAATCATTAGAAATATTTTCATAAAAGATAAATATCATGACAGAATGCCAAGAAGAAATCTTTACATCAGTAAAGCAAATCAAATAATTAGATTGACAATAGCTAAAATGAATGTAAAGTGATCAGCACATTTTTGGGAGAGTTCTTTCTATGGATAAAAATAAATATAGAATTTTCAGATAGGATGGTAAGCAAGTTTTGACACACACCATATACAGCATTGCATATTAAAAATTTGTGTTTACTGTAAAATATGAAAGTGGCAACCAGTTAGTCTAGAGCTGCATGAAAAGATCAACTGTTCGGAAATTAGACTTTATAGATGGTACAGTGAATTAATATTTATATTTGGAGATTCTCAAGTAAAATTTATAGCAAAGTCCAAGCAACTTGGGAGTCTCAAAACATTCAAAATTGTACATGAATAATAACCACAAAACATACTACTTATACCTGTGTACCTTCTTATTGCAACTTTTTTATTTAATATTGATACATTTCTTATATTTGCAAGTTATAGGTTTTTTACCACTGTCCTGTTGAGATTAAGACTTGACCTTCAAATGCAGAGTCCACACCTTCCGATGAACATTGTGGAGTAATTTGCAGCAAAAAAATAAATAACAATACTAACAAGCAGGAGTTAAGAAAATGTCTTATTGAAGAGTGGACCAGAATCGATCATTTTTCGCAAAAGTGATCAAATGCAAAAGGTCAAGAAGAAGAAGAATGTCCTAACAAGATAATTACAATTAATTAAATTAATTATCCTTTATTTATTTTTTTCGACCTTGTCCCCAAATTTTTTTGAGCATATTTTCTGACTTACTTTTTCTTACTTTAAAACACAATTATTTTAATATGTGAATTTTGTTACAGTCATGGTGATTTGCATTTATTAAAATGCTATATAGTTCTTTTTTTCTATCCTAATATTTATATATTATGATAAAATTCAGTGAACTTATATTGTGCCTCAATACTTCTTTTGAATGACTGTATTTTACATTAATTTACATCATCACAGTTTTTATTGTTCATTTACTGATTCAGAATGCATACAGGTTAATTTCAGTATAAATTATGCATTGAATATTTATATCATTAAAAACAAAAAATATATATCAGCATCTGTGTTAATTTCCAATCACTGAATAATTTGACCCAAAAATATTTGGAAAGGACAGATAGGCATTATTTGAAATTATATGAAACATTTTTAAATCAGAACAATCAAAAGAAATGTTTTAATATCATCTACATAAGTTCTTAAAATAACTCACTTCAACATCATTCCATTCATCCTCATCCAGTTGAAGAAATGATGAGACATGTCGTTTAGGAACAATCAAACAATGATGCTCAGTTAAAGATTGAAAAGTAGGAAGACATAAATAGACCTGAAAAAACAATACATTACAAAAAATGGTTATTGAATAATGTATTTAGATATGTGAGACATAATTCATTATATCAAAACGTCTCTTCAAACAGTCTCCTTTTTTTCCTTCCTGATGCATTTCAAAAAATTCTCCAGTGTTATATTTTGCTACTATACAATGTGCATTATCTAACAAATAAAGCTTTACATAAACAGTTACAGTATTTTTCTTTTTCATACAGAATATCTAACTAATATATATGAATCATTTATCTTTTTTTGTAGCACATCTTATTTTGTTTATCAAAATACATTTTAATTAGGTATGCGGCATGTTTCATTTTTTAATGCATCATACTGTATTGAACTCACAAAACTATGATTATTTTGAAATTATCTGAATATTAAATATACCTCTGCCCTTCTGTAAAAGATAAAATAAGATTATTATTTATTTATTTTTAAAAAGAGCAACACAAAATTTAGAAATATTAAAATTCAAAAATAGAAAAGAATATACAAATTGTAATCATTTTGTTAAACACAAATAATTCAGTTTTTATTTGCATATAATGCTGGCATTTTTTCAAGGGAAATAAATGAAAAAATTTTAATTAATAGATTGGTAAGAAATTTTTTAATTAAATTTTTATAGCATGCATTCTTTAAAATTATGCTTCTTATAAAAAGACTAAACAAAAGGTTCTTACATGTTCCGAAATTGAAACAATCAAATGGCGTTTCATATTGGGATTATCCATACAGTATACACACTTTTCAAGAGCAGAATTCAGCTTTTGATGTTCTAAGGAAAAAAAAATGGTAAAAAGTGTTATCATTTAGAATTTTTATATTTCTTTAATTTATTTCTAAGGTAATGTAAGAAAATTAGAAATAATCCTTTTTTTATATTTTATTATATTTAAAAAATGTTAATATACATTTATAATGATTGTTTTTAAAAAATTGTAATGTACATTTATTTAAAAAAAAGGGGGGGGGGTCCATTTTCTAGCTTTTTTTTTCTACAATTTTATTTTACTTAAAAAAAAAACTGTTAAGTAAATATTGGGGTTTTTTTTCAGATATTTTCATATCTTTAAAATTCTCAAATTAAAAGAATTTTTCCCACATATCCTATGATAATAATACAGTTAATAAAACAAAAAAGATAATGAAAATAAACTTGAACTCATCTCATTATTTTCTGGCTTTTATAGTTTAGTTATTCAAATCATTTATTTTGGATTATTTCATCTAATTAGTTCCTTACATTAAATTAATATACAAGATCTAAATCCTACCCTAGTCAAAACTAAATGAGAATAGATGGACAATCATGAAGTAAGCTATTCAAATTAAAATAAATAAATAAATAAATGCAAGACACCAAAGAGGAAACCTAAGGCCACCTGGAGACTTATTTATACTTAGGTACTTATTACTAAGTAAAAGGATCAAACCCGGGATAATAAAGAGCAAAAGAAATAAATTTTAATTTTAAAAAATATAGATACAAGAAAAAGTCAAAAGCAGAAATAGAACAGTAAAACATGATGAGAAAAATTATAAAAATACAAACATAAAATAGTACAAAATGTAGAAACAACAGCAACATAATGATGTTAAAAGTTATTGATATTTCATTCAGTTCTTTAATTAATAGATTCTCAACAAGGAGGATGGCAAAGTTCCTGATGTTAGAATTTCAGTAAGGTTTTCAATTCCATTTCTTTCAGCAAGAAGGCTATGATTCGTGTCGATTATTTCACAGCCTACATTGTTTGATAATGTTTGTGATCATGTTTTCAACAAAAAATATTTTTTTGAAAACTCTGGCTTGGTGAGCTTAATTATTTAAGATAATATAATTAAAAGACTTCCTAAGAAAAGATCATAATAACAAGAAACTTGAAAAAATTCATTAGATTAGAAATGCTTCATAATCACATCATCCTTGATTTCAAAATTAAACTTTATTAGTAATTTGACAAAAACAAAAAGCTGTTAAGTGTTTTTCATTCAATATTTAAAAAATAATGCTATAAGATTGAGTGTTTTTTCAACTTGATTTTAATTTTCGATCCATTACATTTCATGTTACTTTTGAATTTCAATTATTACAATTAGTAAGCATTTTAAAAAATATTTCACACATTTTTAAATTCAGATACAAGAGTGAAGAATTTGATACAAAAAAGTATAAGGAAACAAAATTAGACTATACTAAAGCAAGAAGCAAATTTTCTATTGCTTTAATCTGCTTTATATTTATGTAATTATGAACAAATGTTTTAATTACTGATTTAATTTTACTAATTATTGTTTAGAAGCAATTTATGATACCCTTTTTATTTTGCTGCCATAATTTATACAATGATTAATATTTGTTGTATTAATTTGAAATCAAACACAATGTAGTAAGTAATTTTGTCTATCAAATGAAAAGTTTTCGTAAATAATTAAATATTACAGAGAAATTGTATAATTCTGCAATACATTTAAAACTACAATATCAAAATTAGGAGATTAATGAAGGAGAAAGATCAAAAGCACAGAATCTTTATATTCTTTTTTAAATGTTATTTGAATTTTGTTGACTTACGATGAATGGCTCGACCAATATCCTTTTCCTCTTGTACACTGTGGCTCATTTTTTGTCGTGCCTTTTTGGAAATATCACTTGTTTCTTCATCTTCATCTCTAGCATTTTTATCATTGCACTAAAAAAATGAATAATGTCTTAAAGATTAATTTTTAATACAACAATTATTTTAAAAAATCAACAACTTACTCACCAATAAAGTCTACACTATTTGACAAATAATTAGTAAGAAAGATAAATTAAATACTCAATAATAAAACAATTACTAACAGATGATTTTATTTGAAAGCTTTCAAAGTTTTCTACTTTAATGAATAACTAACAAGAAAATGTTTAAAATAAAAGCGTTATTATACAATTCAAACAGTAATACCCAAAGAATTTTTTCATATATTTTTAAATAAATGTTTTATCCCCTCTTCTTGTATAAATTGTGAAAGTTAGGCGAGACTGCAAATTTCTTGCATAGAATCAGTGAGCAATAGTTATAATGATCTTTGGCATGAATCTACCATACAAATATATATTTAGAATGTCTGCCCCCCCCCCCTTCTTACTGTTAGTTCACACTTTCCCCATGTCTTGTTAAAATTTTCAGTCGTTAATAAAATACTTTTTATTTAGCCACTCAAATTCAAATACATTTTTTTTAACTCGTAGTAAATGACACTTGATGTTAATAGTTTTTTTTTTCAAATAAGAATAAATTTTTTAATATTTTAAATAAGAGTGTTAGCAGTTTGTAAAGAAAATTGAAATTAACAGGCAGTAGATCAAACATTAAAATGCAATCGTTTCAGTATTTTTCACATGAAGATGTAGAATGCAAGTCCAAATATGGCAAAAATCAATAACATATATACTACTTTTCGATACTTAATAATTTTTTTATAATTATTTAATTAAATAAATTTTCTTTGTAGACTTAAGTAGGAATTGAATTTTTTAAAAAAATATTACTTATTTTTGAAACCAAAACTTGAATTACATGCCGAATTTCATCGATTTAAGTCATCAAATTTAGGCATGATTATGTTTACAGGCATGTAAAACTTCAGACTGACAAATTAGGTTTAAAACTTTTTAAAGCTTTATTTACAAACCTCGTGTACCAAATTTTATCTACCTGGCTTTTTACATTTGTAAATGTCGAGTTACTCATATATGAGAAAGTGAAAATGTGCATTTTTTTTTATTTGTATGATATGAATATTTTTGTTTGTAAGAATAAGTCATTTATAAAATGTAAACTTCCTGCACTATTTATTTTCAGAGAAACATGGCTGTAAAAATTTTATCCATTTGACTTCCAGATAATGGAAAAATTCTGCTCATAGAAAAGAAAGTAACTTTGTAGAAATCAGACACAGAATAATTGGCAACGAAGATATAAGGGAATTTTTTTTAAAAAAAGTGTAGTGAATATCTAAAGACAAAGAACTATGGAAATCTATAATTTTAAAGAATCATTTAATCCAATAAATATTTAACGGCATTCAACACTGGTTAATATGTTTAAAATTGAATAATCCCTAAAAATAATTTCTTGGGGGAAAAAATCTTTGGTCCCTTTTGCTTTCATTCAGTTAAAGAGAGTTAAAAATTATAAATAAAAAGCAGATTTATATATTTTCATTTCAAACTTTTCAAATGCATTTACCTCTGCAGCAACATCCAGAAACATTTCAATATTATCATCTGTAGTAGTTAATTTCTCTCGTTCAAACTGAAAAAAAAAAAAAATTGTTCAAGGAATTTACTTCACATATCAGAGAAAATATATCAAAAGCAATCTTGCATCAAAAAGGTAGTTGTTAAAATCTAAAAAATAATGTTATGATTAAATTTATCAATCTGCGCCTCTCATATATTTTTACAAAATTATAAATAAAAATTCAAAAAGAAAGTTCATTTAAGGCATAGTGAAATATAACAAAGTAGTAATGCATTTTTTTTATGATTGAACTTAATATAATATCAAATTATTCTAATTTATCAATGTTATGAAAATTTTACATTCTTTTTTTATTGCTTATTTTTCTGCCATTCAAAAATATTTCAACTTGGTGCCTATCAACTGGAAACTGAATTTGGAGAATTTTAGATTAAGAGATATTTGATTGAAAATTTCAAAATTCATGCAACTTGAAAAAAATGCATTATCAAAAATATTTGAAAGAAGATTAATAACCTACCATTTGTTTTAAAGAATAGCGACTGGTATCATCAAAGAATTTTTCTGCTCTTTTCTGAAAAGTAGAAAATTCAGCAAAATTAATGAAATTTATTCTATGATTTATTTACACAAAGAAGGTCTTTACACAAATTTTATAATAACAATGTTATCTAATTCAGAAAAATTCACATTTATAAACAAAACATATTCACAACTAAAACTGATTATAATAACATATCTGTATAACTCTCCTTTTTGGGAGGAGGGAGGGTATCTCAAAGTGTTCAGTCATTAAATATTACATGAAGTCTTGTTAATTTTTGACCTTAAATGACACTAATTTAAAATAAATAAAAATATCACTTTTTCTTTGCATTTCATATATATTTTAAATGAAATAAAATGTTCTTACATGCTGATACTTGGTCCATATATATTTTTTCTTTACAAAAAATGAGTAAACACATCTTATAAATTATGCATCATAAAGAGGTTAATAGAATTATAATACCTTGCTTCCAGAGTTGCGATCAAATCCTGCTTCTTCCCTTGAAGAGCGAATGGGTTGCTGATAGCCACTGCTGCTCATTTTGGTCAAGAGTACCTTTTCCTTTTCACGAGTAGATGCTTCTGAGCCAGATTTCATTCCTTTTGATTTGAAACTTTCCCGGGCTTTGTCCAATTCTTCTTTAAGCCGTGAAGCTTCAGCAACATCACCAGATAAATTAGCTTTGAAATATTTTGCAGCAAGACGATTCAAATCATCTTCTGAGCAGATAACAGTTGGCTCATGAGAAGTACTTTTTCTAGAATCATTAGATTTCTTCTCAGGGATAGATTCTTGCTCTATAAATATAAATAAGTAAATAAATAAATTATAATCTTTTTTTGAGTAATTTGATTTTTCCAGGTTACTACATTAAATAAGCACTACAACAAACTTTCAAAACATAGTAATCTACAGCTTATCTCAATAATGTCTAAATTAATTACAACATAAATATCAGTAAAAGTTTGTTGATTGCATTACAAACATCCAAGATTAATATAAATGTAAAGGAAAATTTTATTTTAGTTTCAAAATTATTATTTTTATTTTGTTTTAAAAGAAAACAATTGAAAAAATCCTTTAAAAGTGTTTTTAGCAGATAATATTAAGAAATGACTTCAGTTCAAATAAAATATGAAAAATGAATGTTATTTACAATTTCTTTATCTTAGCTTCAAAATAAATAATGGAGACAAATTTTTTTAAATTGAGTTGAAAATACCTTTTACTCCAAAATCAAGCAAATAGAAAAATATAAGTGGAAATCTAATTAGAAATATTTTACTTTTGGAAATTCATAAGTATACTTATACAAAATTAAAATGAAATAATAAAATACAAATACAGTGATGAAAATGAATCGATCTTGTATAAAGAAATTGCATAATGATGATGATAAAACTTCAATTACCATGTTTTTCAATTTCATGTTTTGAAGGGTTCTCTTCAACAGCTTTCACCTTTTTCCAAGCAGGTACACGTGGTTTACTGCTTGATGAACTAGTTCTTTCCCATACCATGCAATCATCTTTCTCAGACTTAGTAGTTTTTTCTTGATGAGATGAATGGTCTTTTTCATCAAAAGTTGATACATCATCATAGAATTTCCTTTTCTGATCAGTACTGCTACTGACAAGATAATTTTTCTTTCTATTGCGATCATAGTCCCTAGGCTTCTGAAAACGATAAGAATGTTCAGGAGATGGAGATCGATGAAGATCAGAAGGCTTATGGAAATGACTAGAATGATCTCTTTCTCTATAATCTTTATGTCGTTTGTAATGAGACTTGTAACTGCCCCGAGAATGAGTTTCCATACGAGCTTCAGCTTCATCAATCATTGACACCAATTTGTCTAGAGACTGTGAAACAAGACAGCATTAAAAGAAATAAACAAATATAAATATTTTTATTTTTTGTATCAATGAAAAGTATTTTGCTTTAAATCCTGTAGATTCTACTTTATATAAGGTGATATTAACAGTGCACCACTAATACTGTGCAAAATATCAATACAGTATTTACAGATAGCTGTATTTATTACTGTATAAAATATCAGAATAAATACTGTCTATCAAAATAAGTCAATAAAACACAAAGCAGAGAGTATTTTTTAAAGATTATTATATATTTAAAATTAACTTGAATCAATTCATTATTATTAGCAAAAAATATTGTTACAAATATGTAATGCAATTTCCTTGCCATGCTAATCTTATAGTTAGGAGGGGGGACAAAGATTATTTAAAGATGTGAAACTAATTAATATTGTGAAACCTTGGAAAATACAGAAGATTCTGGAAAATATAAAATTATGGCATATTCTCAATTTAGTGCTGGAGATTCTTCTGGAGAATTTTAAGTGCGTTTAGAAAAATTATTATAAACCCAAGAGGCTGAAGCAAGTTATTCATCACTCTGGAATTCAGTTCGTAGAGGCAAGTGAGCTGTGATTGTTAAGCATAGTTGCAGCTATTTAATTATAAACTTGCTGTTTCTTTGTGGAAACAAATTTTTCAAGTACTGCTTTTTTTTAACCAGTGATCAGTATTTTTCATAAAATTCATTAAATAAAGTCTGCCATCATATAGCCAGTTTAAAAATAGCTGTCAAAATTAGCTGCTTAAATTAATATCTACAAAACAATTTTCGCAATAATATTTATAAAACTTTTGCATAATCTGAATATTTGAAAAATATGTATAAAATGGAATTTTGTAATTTCAAAAACATCCTTTTATATTTTCTTCATATTTACCTAATTTTTATATAGTTAATTAATGTTTACATGTCTCCTTTTGTAAAAATCACATTATTTCCATTTGAAATTTTATCATAGTTTTTTTTTTCCAATGAATATAAGCAAAATAATATTCATTAATTTCAAATGAAAATTAATGCATTATGCCATGTTCCTATATTCTTACTATCTGATAAAAGGATTTTTATCTGTTATTAGTGACATTTATTATTTCAGGAAAAAAAAATTTCAGATTAACCATATTTATTTTATATAGTAAAAAAAAACACTGAATTTCTGTAGAAGAAATTTTACTTCAAATATAATATCCTATCAAATATTTATGGTTTAGAGGGAATTAAATATATTTTTTTCTGTATGCATTTCATTATAACTACATGTGTTTAGAATGCCTATTAATGTAAAAAAAAGGAAAAAAGTTACAAATAATCTTCAAAATAAAACGCAGAAAATCTTCAAAATAAATTTAAATGTATTGCAAAACTTACCCCCCATCGTTCTACTGCAACCTCTTCCATGGTTCTTCCTTCTCTTTGTGCTTGCTCTTGAATGCGAATATAAGCTTTTTTTAGGTAAGCGTATCCACCATCACCAACAGAAGAAGATGGTAACTGAAGACTTTTTACATCAGATTCTTCATCTGGAAGTCCACTTCCATTGTTTTTCCAATGTGGATTCAGCTCTCTTGCTTGCTTGATAGCCTATAAAGAAATTGTCTCTTTATATACATGTCATAAATGTTGAATTCTTTGCTCTGAACATGAGATTTCCTGGCTCAGTAATTTCTTTAAAGTGCATATTAGTAAGAATAAAATTTAAAAAGTGAAATTTGGATCTAAGAACAGTTTTTAGAATAAAGTAACATGTTCCAATTTAAGATGAAAATTATGAAAATAATTAAGATTTAAGTTAAATTAAGACATATACATAACATATACAAGTTTAATTATACATAAAGGATTGAAGTTAAGGGTACATGAAGAGTGAAGATAGGTTAAAAAGTATGCAAGTAAAAAAGTTAAGAAACACTAATATAAAATATTAAAATAAAAAAAATATATATAATTATTCTGTTTCCCATGAAATGTAACACATAAACTTTAAGAGATCAATATACAGAATGTGCCAATAAAAGGTTAAGTAGCCATATTATGAATAGTAAAAATTAATTAGGAAATCATATAGAAATGTTTTAAAAGTTGGAAAAGATATTACCAAAATAAATTATAAATTAATAAACAAAATTATAGAAAAAGAAAGAAAAATGATCACTCGCCTCTTCTTTTTCTTGCTGCTTTTCTAATGCCAATTTCTTCCTTTCACGGCTGCTATTTCCAGATTTCAATTCCTCCCGACTGAGAGTGGAAACAAAAAGTTCTTCATTCATCCATTCTTGTCTCTAAATCATTTGTTAAAAAAGAATTTAATTTGCTATCAGAAATTTAATTTTGGAAAACAAAATGTGTTCAAATAAGTAGTATGTATCAAACCTCCTCTTTTGGCTCTTCTACTTTTGTAGGTGGAGGTGCTTCTACCCATTCCACTTCATCACTACTATCCTAGAAAAAGAAATATAAATAATATCAGAGGGAAGAAAATAACAATAAAAAAACATTATAAAAATATTCATGTTACCATAAATTAACAGAATATTTCTATTATATTTTTTATAAAAAAATAATTATTATCCTATTAAATTGAAATTAAAATATATGCATAAAATTATGACAAAGAATGATATTTACACATTTGTATATTATTACAGTGCTAGAAATGCTATAAACTAAATCTAACGAAGAAAAAAACACAACAAATTTAAGATATAGTAGTGATAATATTTTTATTAGCAACACACATAATAAAGAAAAAAACTTTTGTTCAATCAATGGAAATAAAAATTTTATTATAATGTCATAAACAATTTACTTGGTTTAAAAAAATTCAAAAGTAAAATATATAATCAAAGATCATAATAGTATGAAATTTATCAATCAAAAATTGCAAAATCAATGATACACAAATATACCTATAGTAGCAATTTCATATTTGGGAACAGTCAATGTTTTTGAAACATTTATTATTTAAAGTTCAGGAAATTTTAATATTTCTATTATAAATACAATTCTGGTTATTTTAATTGCATTCAGCTTAAATATATAAGATTACAATGTATGACATTTTAGAAAGTCACACAAAGAGAAAAAGTATATAAAAATGCAAATTAAAAAAAAACATTTAGCATTATGTTTCTATGCATTTATTTGATACATAATATCTTTTGCCATACTACTTATGACAACAACCAGAAAATAATTATTTTATATAATTTCATACATTTATATTATCATTTGAAACAATTATATAATAATAAGCAATTGTCATTTTTTAGATGTATGGTTTAAAGTTTTAAGGAGCAATAACCTATTATTTTTATAACTTCAGCCAAATGCCTTAATTGCATAATAGCAATATTAACAATGTCATAACTACTTTTAAAATAATTCAATACATAAAGTTTTTGGCAATTTTTTATAATTATTTTACAGTTTATTGTATATATTGCAGTTCAGTTATATAAACTTTTTTTATTTAAAACTTTAAGGTAAATTTTGCAAAAGATGATTAAGTTAAAAAATAATGCATGACAATTGCCAAAAAATCTAGATTTTACAAGGAAATTGTTACACATTTGGAGCATAAATAGCTATTCATGTTAAAAAGTACACACAATTAGAAAAAAATTAACATATACATTTTAAAGATTATTAGTAACAATTAATTTTGTCTTCTAATAATCAATTATAATTTTTTAAATACTAATTACATTTATTTGTGCCTGATTAGATACTCATGAAAAACATATCTAGAAAATCAAAAATAACTTTAGTCTGAACTTTAAAATTTTACAAATTCTATTTCAAATTAAGTTATAATACAATAAAGTTAATTGTGAAATTTTGTCCATTACCTTTTAAATAATTTATCAATACTGTAACATAAATAATTTGGAAAGTATATTTTTTAAAAATAAGAAGCAATACAAAAACTGCATGACTGAACAAGGATGCATTAACTTTGACTAACAGTTACGAATTTCACAATTTTCCCTTTATAAAATTTCTGACACAAGAAACTAATACATATGTTAATTTACTTATTTGTGCATTGTTATTTAGCAACATGTTAAATTTATTGCATGCAGAGGATTTTATTTCTAAAATGTAGTATGCTTTCATTCATTTAAATAAATACAAATCGCATAAAAATAATACTAATCACAGGAAAAATTTCTTTAAAATGACAATGTTATTTAATGTTTTTACTCAAAAAGGATAAACAATAAAATTGGTTTTAAAAAATTTAACTGTCCTTAACTTTTATTTCAACCAAAATTTAATTTTAAATAAAAAAATCAATATATCAAACAAGATAATGGTAAGTTTTAACATCCTTTTTCTTTTAATTATTGACAAATTAAAGCAATTATTTTTTTTATTAATTACAATTTTTAAATTAATTTTTCAACTACATGCTTCATTGGATGTTCAACCAGTTCTAAAATCTGCACATTTTATACATTTCAAAGCTAATAAAGAAATTTACCGATTGGTGGGAACTGGTTTTTTTCACTTTTTCTTTCTTATGTTTCTTGCTTTTCTAAAAGAAAAAACTTTTAATTTATTTATATTTGGTTATAAGCATTAAAAAAATATCTTAACAATAGAATTTTAATTTCATATATGCTTTGAGATTATATAAATTTTATACAATTGAATATAACATGAGAAAAAAAGACACATAGCATGCATAATATAAATAGTATACAAACTTCCAAGATTAAAAAGAATCATCAGATGTAATAAGCTAGCTTTTATAAAAAAAAAATCAAAGCTTATAAATAAAGGAAATTCTGAAATAATTGTGCAATTAAATATAAAATATGTATCAGAAACTTAATATAAAGTAATAAATAAATAACATTTTAGTATATTCAAATACTAATTGCCTTTGGTCATTAGTGGATTCAAACGGATCACCGTCTGTGAAAAATGTTAATATTGGCATTTTAATTGCGATCTCTACAGAAAGATAATTCTAAATTTCAAATTTTGTTACACATGCAATGTGCAAAAATGTGGCTTTAAATTTATTTTGTTCTTTATTTCTGTAATCACATCTGGAATTTAATCTAAAAATTATTAAACTTCAATTAATCAATCCAAACTAGATAATCTTAAAACTGAATGAGTAGGGAAAATAACAAGTAGATTTGATTTCTTGCATTTCTAAGTAACAACAAACACACAATAGATTAATCCTTTCCTCAGCTGCTTATCAAATCAACACTAGATTAATTATATCATCCTTTGACAACTAAGAACAACTGTTTAATATAGCCAAAAATAATCTAAAAGAAAATTTACTTTGTGCTTATGCTTGCTTGACGAATCATGACTTTTTTTCTCCTTCATATTTTGTAATGATGATTATTAGTTGTTGAACCTTAATAACTGAACATTCCAAATGTAAAGATTTTAAAACGAGTATTAATTTGTGTTAAAATTCACCAGAGTAAATAAAATTAAATTACAAATAGTACAAGTTATTCTTTTCAGTTTGCTTCATTTTCTAAAAAGTCGGTAAATCCACTAATCTACCAACGAGGTTAAAAATTGAAAAATGATCCATTACATTGAAAGGAAAATAATTAATAGTTTAGATGGATGCAAGAATTTCCTAAAAAAAATATTGCCTTTAACTATTTAAAAATAAATTCCTGAATATGAAAAAAAAAAAAAAATTCTAACGTAAATTGAGGGATTTTCTGCTTTGCTACTCAAATCTCCATTAAACTATTTTCATTTCCATTTCATTCATAATTTAATATTGAATTCGAAATATAAAGTAACTTTGTGTTATGCTTGTAAAACAAATTTTGTCCCTAAAGCCTTTAATCGATAGTGAAGAGAGGAAGGATAAGAAACGAGGGAGTGCTGATGTCCCGGGAAATGATAAGATGAAGAGCAATTTTCTTTTTTCTAATGTTTCAAATGGGGGAAAAAGACGTCATTAAAAAATTCTATTATTCAAACCTATTATGCATTCGCCTAAAATTTTGCGTACTATTCATCGTTGATATTCAGCAATTCTATATATAAATTGATAATTATTACAAATGCTGTGTTATGGTTTCACATAAACCATGCCAAAAATTTATATATTATTTTAATTCATTCTCGGAACTTGTTACGGCACGTGTAAAAGCATTTGAGAACTGCATATATCTGAACTTTTTTTCTTTGTGTAGAGTTAATAATTTATTTAGTTAGTTTTGTGTGTAATATTGAAATCCGCTAGCTATGCCCTTTTCATAATTTTCAAGTATTTTGGCAAACACAGGTTACTCTGAAACAGATATTCTTTGAACGGATTGGATTCTTATACAGTTCCGATTTATTTCTGTTGCATGTACATAATAGCAAAAAAAAAAAAAAAAAAAAAAAACATTTAAGTCTAATTTTTTTTTATTTTTTGCAGCACCCCTTATTGCTGAATGATAATTCAGTTTTAAGAGTTTCTTTTCTTTCCCCCCTTTTTGTAATACATACATTGGAATAGAGCTGATATTACTCTGAAGACATTAAAAGATTGCTATAAAATTTTTCTAACTCTAAAAAGTTTCATTTTTAAATTTGTAAATGAATAAGAAAATTACTGATAAGTAATAGTAACAAAAAAGAACTATTTTTAAATACCTTTTACTAAACTTTCCCCTCCCCCTAATAATGAATGCAAGAAATTTTTCAGAAATGAATTCGAATGGTTTTTGAACTTACGAATAACAATTATTTTTCTTATTCAAAAGCAACTCTTTTATTGCTTATAAATGAAAGAAAGAATATTTTGTATTACATTTCAACAAATCTGGTTTGAAAATAAATTTTTGAAACTAGATTTACTGAAAAGTAATATAAAAATTAGCAATTCCTTAGTAAAATTTGCATTGCTAAATTATATGAAGTAAAAAAATTGAGTTATTAATTTTCATGAACTAATTAGTAAATTATTAAGCAATTTTGAATGGGTAAAAATCTGTGATTGCTCAGTGTGGTATTACCATTACTCACAGCTTCAATGCATTGACTGCCATTTGTTTAATCTGAAAGGATGACGAGCATCATTTTTTAACAACAACAAAAATCCTTTAATAAGAATAAAGGGAGCAGAAATATTTATAAAAAATTTATTGTGAGCATTTAAATTTAAATTATGGGCTTTGGACAGTGTCATGAAAGATATGAGAGATGAAATTTTTATTTCCGAAGTCTCAAACATGAGGAAATTAGTGCGTAATGAGCTTAGTACAATGAGTAAGTATTTTGGATACCTTTTTGAAGATCAATCAAGAAGATCAATAACTACAATTATATTAAGGAGATCACATGCTAAATTCTATTTAACTAAGTTGCTGTGGGTTTGAAATATCGTTTTTATATACAGGAAGATAATCAACAGATGGTCAATTTCTTGATGCGTTTAATTCAAAATTTTATGCGAATATGACATTTAGTTGATAAACTAATGCGTTTCCGTTTAGTTGATAAACGAATTTCATTAATCCAAGCCATTGCGTTTTAGAGTTATTGCTGTAATATGCACATGAAAGTAAAAACTGATAGATCTACAATTCTTGAACTGCTTTATTTTAAAATTTAAAAAGAATCTACAAGTTTTGCTCCTTACGTTTTGAATTTATTATGCTCGATTGAATTCAGGCAGTTGGCAGGTAGATTTCATATGCACGAATTTGGTAAAAAAAAATAAATAATAATCTATAAATTTAGTATAAAGACGAAATGCCAAATTTCATTCTACTAACTGAAAGTGTTTCTCAATTGTCTTGTTCACAAACAGGCATGTTTCATAAAGGAGTTTTTCGGACACAGCTAGGTTTAAAACTTGAAGATTTGTCAAAAACGCAGATTCCAATTTTTTCATACTCTTTGTCTACTTCATACACTAGATAGCAGAAAAACAAAGAGCTGTATGTCTTTAAACACAAGATTAGAAATACTATGAGTAACCAATTGGATTCAGTGATTCTATAAATTAGAGTTAAGCTCTATATTCACAAGTTTTGTCAATAGAATGGAAGAGTTGCATATTTTATATTGTGTTACAAGAGCAATAATTGTCGTAATGCTAAAAACTGACCGATATGTATTGACACAAATTAATTTTTGTAATTGTATCGATACAATTAAATGAGAATATCATTATTATCCCATTGCTCAAATTTTAAGAGAGTAGCAGCATAAGAAATTTAAGTAAGCAATTTGTAAAAATACTTTTATTTTTTAATAGTTTTTAATGCAAATTTCAGGGAAGATACAAACCACAAAGTCTGACTTTGCTATCGTCTATTCTGCATAGAAAATAAAACTACAATTTTAAATTAAATAGTGTTTATTAAAAGTTTTTGCAGTTGAATTTTTCATAACGTTCTGTGTCTACATAATTAGAATTGCTCTAACTTTAAAATTAGAGTCATTCTAAATTTAAAGCTAGAATTATTTGCATATTTTAGATATTATCCATAAATGGATTTTGTTTGTATATTTAAGCCACCCATTTTTTGTTTCTTGGATTGCTTATTTGTTTGTTTTTGTAGTTTATACAAGAGCTTCTGCTATATTCTAAAATTGTGTATAAAGCTACTATCTTATTGATACAATTGATTATTTCTTGAAACATGAAAATGTCTTATTGCCTATTACTTTTTTGAAAAAAGAATTTTCTTTTTCCTTTGAAAAAAAAAAAAAAAAAAAAAAAAAAGACGATTAACAGCATTGTACAATTTTTATAAATTCAACATGAACATGTATCGTTATCAACTCAAAATAATAAAATTGAAAATAATAAGTTTTATTATAAAACCAAGAGAGAAAAAAAAATTATTATATAATGAACGTAATATTTTCTTTTGAATACACTTCAGTCCTTATTTGTTCAACAGAGGTGTCAATAGAGGTTAAAAGATCAGGTCGATGATTTGCTAATAAATAAAATGTGAATCATATTTATTTGCTGTTAAACATTTTAAGTTATTTATCAGAGCAAAATATTTTCAATATCATTTCTTAACATTCATTTACCAATGAGCTTATGAAATGTATCAAGACTCTATTTTGCAAGCATAATATCTTTAGGAATGATCTCTTTGAAACTTTATCGCATACTCTTTAATAATAATATTATAATATTATTATTAAAGCATATTATTGACAATATGTCTTAAGAGAATAATAGTAACGGAGGAGCCTATTAGAGTGCAAACTTCGGCGATTAATTACTTTCTTGCTGTCACGATAAAAGCAACAGAGAACTGAATGAAAATTTAGGAGGAGTATTTTTACTGAAAGATAGAAGACAAAATTTAGTACAAGTCCAACTGTAATGACAAATAATGTATCAAATTTCATATATTTCAACCAATTCGTTTTTGTTATTGCGTTTATATGATAAAAAAACCGACAGATGGTCGATTACAAGAAGGATGTGTCTCCATATTTGACAATGCTTTGAAACGTATTTAATACTAAATTCATTGATAAAGTTGCTTCAAGAAAAATTATTCTATCAAAATTTTGTCGTTTATTAATTAAATAGCCTGCTGATTTCCGGTTTACTTACAACTGAAATGTTATTAAGCATCTATGTAGGTAATTGTTAATAATTGTTTCGAGCTTATCAAGTAGTAATTCTGAATCATTTATAATTTCTTCATGTTTACAAGGACTTTAAATTGAGATTTTCAGAAGCCATGTTCAATTTCAGATGATATCAGTATTATTTAAATGAAAATTTTAAGTACCGAAGGGTTTCTATGTTTAATTATTTTAAAGTTACATTTTTAAAGGAACATTAAGACTAACTTGGGATTAACCAGTAATTTCGAACCGCTGTCGAATGACAAGGACACCATCTGAATTGGCACCCCCTCTCTCCGAGCTTCTCCACTCAGAACCGCACACCAGCGGGAGGATGTTTGGTTTGGTGAAATTGAGTCTCGAACCTGAAGTCCTCTGGTTTCGAGAGACCAGAAGCCGAGAACCGAGACCAGACCCTCAGACTACCGTGACTCTAAGTATTGTAGGGATTCAAACATTTAAGTTTTACCGACTTATTTTAGGCATAAACATCACTAAGTCACTTTGCAAAATTGAGCCGATTGAAACAGCAGAAAAAGAATTATATTATTTTTAGAGCATTCATGAAATTCATTTTAAATTTAGGAAACTGTAAAAAACATTAACAGGATTAATAAACACTATAGGAAACTAATACACTATATTGTGCACATTGTCATTAAAATGAGAAACAGTCTTTACATATAGTTGTCATTATGGAAATGCCAATTTTTAATTGATTAATCGAAATGAGATAAGAATGGGATTTTTGGAAACAAAGATCGTTATTCCCTAATGCCAAAAGAGCGCATTGTTAAAAAGTGCGTTAGTTGTTAAAAAAATTTTCAGAGATTGGTGAAAAGTCCGATGATACTTCTTATTAGAAAAATTTTTTTGAGTAAACATTTTGAATAAAGAACAAAAATGAAAATCAATATTAAAGTTTACCAAAAGATTATCATATGAGCTGCATGTTTGTAGCAAAATAAAATGATTTATTCAGTGTTGTTTTCAAGATTACAAACTTAGCAAACCAAATGTATTCAATAGATAAGAATACCAATATATCATTATAGAACTTAAACTGAAATATAATTACAGAAAATACAATGATTTATTTTTATGGTTTTTTACAACATAAAAAAGCACCAAAATAATAATTATTTTCTTGATAAGAAACTTTGATCGTATAGAATTTAGATGTATTTGTAACGTTTTATGCAGCACAACATTCTCTGCAATTTTTTTGTTATAACGAATTGTATGCACCTTTTCCATCCAAATGAAAATGAAAATCAAATATTATATTTAAAATTTAAAAAATAAATGATTAATCGCATTTTCCATTAATTTTTTCTTCCAAAATTAATTCCTTGAAAAGAAAATTTTAATACCGATTTCCAAAACATCAAACAGACTCCAGGTTCAGTTAAAAACTTCAATCATTTGAAGGTTTCAACAAAGAACAAAATATATCGATTGTCGAATTTTAGGAGGAAAATCTGATTTTTTCCGATTTTGAGGACTTGAAAAATTATTATTTAATTATTTGGAAGCAATGACAGAATTCTGATAAGGCCTAAGGTCGCTGACAGATAATGACCTTATGAAGATTGATTTGAAAGGTGCTGTTAATGTGAAGTAAACTTATTTGTTTATCAAAAGAAGACTTTATAGCGTGTACTCTATAGGGCAGCAAAATGTCTAAATTTTCAAATGTTTGGGAAGAGGTTCTTCATAATTCAAAAATTCATTCAAATAAAGCGATAGAATTATAGTTCGTTCATAAATATTTCAGTAGTGGGGTAATCAAATTCCATACATTTTCATGAAAAAATAAGATGACACATATCTCTGATAAATTTACATTGTTGAACTGGTGACAATAGTCATTTTAGAAAATATGCAAAGAATTTTTGGGAAAATGAAACGGAAACAACAGCAATAAAATTGGCGAATAATCTTATCAGTATTAGGTGGCGATCTTTTAATCGTATTTTTATTTTGCGATGTGTATTTTTCTTGTAATTTTGAAAGAAAAAAAAAACGAAAAACGTAAACATTTCTTGGCAGAAGTAGATTAATGCGTGATAGTAGCCACGGCTACTTTTATAATTTAAAATGAAAATTTTTGGAGAATTTACTGGAAGAAAAAAGTCTTGATTTAAATTTAGTCTTTTTTTTATTGAATTATAGAATAATTAAGGTAACTATCCCAAAATAACTCAGATAACTTAGATATTATAAATTATTTTAACCTCTAAAATAGGTGACTAATTTTCAACTTATTTTTGAAACACAATCTCAGGTCATGTTTTGATCATTTGAGAATAAAAAATAATATGATGTGTCCATTTCAACTTTTAATTAATTGTTAAGCGTGATTCCGTTTAGTGAGCTCTTTTGTCCACTCTAATGGGCGTGAGAGTGTCCTTCAAACCATGTAGTTGCGAATATCCTGCCCAAGTTTATTCATTGTACCTCAGATATCAGTTGACCTTTCATTAAATGACAAAAATAATAACAAATAGAAGTTTTTCCCATCTGTCTCAGTGACATGGGACAAAAAGATGAAACTTTCATAGGTGGGAAACCTTTCAAATTGTTGTATTTTGTGTCTTTTGTTAAATATTATATGAGTATAAAATAATTCTTGATAGATACTTGGCCAACTTACTTGTTTCTTCCTCCAGATTCATTTAATTGAGGGCATAATTAAAATCACGGATAAGATTTTATATATCCTAAAAGAATAATATATGTATACTGCATTCTATTTATTTTATATTGTTACAGCATTATATATTTTATATATTTTTATTCTAATTATACTTTAAATTTTTAAATCTAAAAAATAATGCCTAATTCTTTTAATTAACTCTTTGATGAGTTCATAAAAATAATCTATATTTGAAAGATTGATAAAAAAATAATGCTGAAAACGATATTTCCAAAATTAAATAAGTGCAATTCACAGTATAGTAGTTTCTTAAAACTATAATTCAACCAAAATCAGGATTAAGAATTTAGAATTTGTATTTTACAAAAGATGGAACAAAGTCGAACAAGAGAAGCAAGGCAAAATACTATTGATTCCATCTTGTATTGAAAAGACTGAAATGATCACAAGACCACAAATAAGAATGACAATGAAATCTATTTCCTTTAATTTCTATCACATCATCAATGAAACTGTGCATGTCTTTAGACATCTAACCATGTTGGCGTATTCTGTGCTATATGACATGCCACTTTTATTTCTATAAAATATTCAATAGATTCCAAAATTAATTTACCCCATTGCGTATCAAACGTATAAAATGAGCGCGAAGCGATTCCCTTTTTAAAAGAATTGAACAAACATTATATAATGAAATCAGATTTTAAAACACAAAATGTCTTAACACATTGCTAATAAAACACACAAATTGCAAAGATATCAACGAAAGTTATAAATGTTTTTCAAAAGTTGCCAATATGTTTTTCACCAGACCCATGAACTTAACATATGCTCGAAATAATGGTCTCTTGATGGCATTGACTTAATGGTATCTCTGTGGGTAATGACATTAGATTTTAAAAATTATGCATCTGAATTTTATTTAAAGAAGTTTGAAGACAAAATTTCAAAGTGGTCGAGAGGAATGATCAGGTTTTTCGAATTATAAGCTCATTAAAAATATTTTAAAGTTTTCTAGAAACCTTTTAGAGAACCATCCCAATAACAATAATAATAATCCATATAAGGATCCGGCATGAAAGTAAATAGTTCTCATTCTTATTAATATATTAAAATGATGGCTAAAATGCCTTTTTTAAATGTTGGTCATTCTTCCAAAATTTCGATACATGGAATATGTTTTAATATGGCCTATTTTACAGGAGTCCGCCTTTTTTTTTATATAGAATAATTTTTATTCAAATCATACAAGAATATATGTTTCTAACCTGAAGTAAAGTAATTCCTCAGGTTTATTTATCATAAACTGATTTTCAAAATTTCATCAATAATTTAAATAAATTTTTAAGCATATACAAGAAATTATGATCTAGGAAAATTTCCCTAAGAATATTAATATTCTTATTTGTAAATTTAAGAATAAAGCACTTAAATTATTCTTGATAAACTTTTAAATACTCTATACGAATATTTCACTAGTATTCATTTCATTATCTGAAGACCAGAAAATATGTTATTATTATGTTTTATTCCTAAATACTATAGCAAATATCCTTTAATCTGTTTGGTTGTCCCAAAAGTTTCTTTCTCACCGCATTATGAATGGTCTTATCTGGCTCTGCTTGTGCAGAGTACTTAATTCAATTTTAATGCCTTAGTGTTAAAGTGCTTGTGCTTAATGGAGTCTTATCTGTTAGTAGTGTGTGTCATCGGTTTCAGTCACACCAGAACTCTATTACACCACAAAACGTACTTTTATCTATTTAATGGCACTGGAAAGGCGTAATTTTCTACAAGCTCCTTCCTTAAGGGGGAACAATAAATTCTACTAAATACTGTCATCAATTGGATTAATCAAAAGCTGACTTAACTACAACAACAAAAAAAAAAAAACCTCGTCATGTCGCTGTTATTTCATCATGACAACTCGAGACTACATATTGCATTAGTTATAAGAGAGGAGATCTTAAAGTTTTATTGGGATACTTTACCACAGTCTGCATACCCTCCAGATCTTGCTCCATCTTATTATTTTTTTCTGTCCTTAAAAATTTCATAATTCTCTTCGCGATAAGCGCTTTAAATCCATCAGTGAAATAAAAACGACCTCGAGGAGTATTTCTTATCCAAAACAACAATTTCGGAAAGAAAGTATAATGAGGCTTCCTGAGAGATAAAAGAAGGTAATAAAGCAAAAGGGTTCTTATATAACAAAGTAGATAATGTCGTAAACAGTAAATATTGTGTATTCAATAGAAATGGAAACGAAACTTATGGGACACCCAAATATTTTGACATTTACCTAAAGTCTTAGAAATCTTACTTTAAATCTTCAGTCCTTAGTCTTACCTGCAATCTTATAATTTCTCATCCCAAGACTCCTATTGGAGCTTTCATTTATTTAGTCACGATTCTCAGTTAAAGACCTTAACCTTGACATAAATGCAATGTTATCTCATCTTCGGTTAAGAAAATCATCTATACTGTTACGCAATACATCGATATTTAAAAGAACTTAATTTTTTTAAGAT
This sequence comes from Argiope trifasciata, assembly GCA_026543055.1. Classification (NCBI taxonomy): domain Eukaryota; kingdom Metazoa; phylum Arthropoda; class Arachnida; order Araneae; family Araneidae; genus Argiope; species Argiope trifasciata. Next base: position 4,911,421 of record JAPMOQ010018920.1, read on the forward strand.
AAAATTGCAAAGGATTTCAATAATTTCTTTAATTGCCATAAAAACTGTTCTTATTCAGCATATCGAATCCAGGTGCATTTCAGTGGTTTTGTTTTATCTGTCAACTAGGCGCAAATCATCCAAAGTTCATCATAATAAGATAATTCTTGAAGTCAGTAACATTAGTCGATTGTGGAATTTTCACTCATGGTTTTGGCACTCTTTATGTAATTAAATTATAATTTTTATTTCATTAATTTGAAATTTGGTAGTATTTTTAAAACATACCTAAGCACACAGAAGATATACGCAGACATACACTGATGGAAAAAAAATCCCAACACCAAGAAAAAATTATTGTACAGTAATGAAATTTTAGGGATACATTTGTCTAGGTAACATATTTAATTGATTAAAGTTTCAAGATCACAGGTAGAGCCATTGGCGAGAAGAGCCATTTCAAATGTGAAATGTTGGTACATTAGTAACCGGTGTAACCGCCAGAATTTTGAATGCAAGCATGCAAACGTGCATGCATTGTGTCGTACAGGTGTCGGATATCAGTTTGTGGGATGGAGTTCCATGACTGTTGCACTTAGGTGGTCAATGCAGGGACTGTTAATGGTGGTTGTGGATGATGCTGGATTTGTCGTCAAATAATGTCCCATACGTGCTCGATTGGAGAAAGATCTGGTGATCTAGCAGGCCAAGGCAACATGTCGACACTCTGTAGAGCATGTTGGGTTACAACAGTGGTATGAGGGCGAGCGTTATCCTGTTGGAAAACACCCCCTTGAATGCTGTTCATGAATGACAGCACAACAGGTTGTAACACTAGACTGACGTACAAATTTGCAGTCAGGGTGCGTGGGATAACCACGAGAGTGCTCCTGCTGTGATACGAAATTGCTCCCCAAACCATAACTCCAGGAGTAGGTCCTGTGTGTCTAGGACGCAGACAGGACCCTAGCAGGCGTTCACCTGGCCTCCTTCTAACCAACAAATGGCTATCACTGCGACCAAGGCAGAACCGGCTTTCATCAGAAAACACAACAGATCTCCACTCCGTCCTCCAATGAGCTCTAGCTTGACACAACTCATGTCGCAAACGGCAGTGGTTTGGAGTCAGTGAAATGCACTGTACAGGGCGTTTGGCTCGGAGCTGTCCTTGAAGTAACCGATTTGTAACAGTTCGTTGTGTCACTGTGGTGCCAACTGCAGATCGAATTTCAGCTGCAGACACGGTACGATTAGCCACAGCCATAAACCGAATACGACGGTCTTCCCTCTCAGTAGTACCACGTAGCCGCCCGGAACCTGGTCTTCTTGAGGCAGTACCTTCCCTTGACCACTGCCGCCAATACTCATGCACAGTGGATACATTCCTGAAAAGTCTTTAAGCCATATCGCGGAAAGAAAACCCACCTTCTTGTAGCCTTACAACACGACCTCGTTCAAACTCAGTGAGCTGTTGATAATGGCTTCTTCGTCTTCTCAGAGGCATCCTTGACTAACGTTAACCCACTACATCAAATCTCAACTGTAAATAACGATCACGAACCTTACAGCGCTTATTTAAAGCAAACCTCATTTGCATGTTCATAGTGTCGCTACTAGCGCCACACTTACGCGCGTAGCTCGAAATTTGAATCAACGTCATCTTTCAGATGTATAAACACGCCTACCGAATTTCGTTTATCTAGCACAGCTCCTTCCTAATGTTGGGATTTTTTTCCCATCAGTGTATATGAATCCTTCAGATAATATTAATAAGATTTTTATTCAATTCAGTCTAGGAACAACAGGGTTTTTCTTTTATGTTCCTGTAATTTGAATAGATTTGTGATGAATCCTGTAATTTGTAGATTTCACGTCCTCACTTTAATTTTCAAACGTATAATATATAAGCATATAAGTGTTGTCTAATACATTTTGACTGTGGTAGTTGAACTCTGTAGGATTGTTTTCCTTTAAATAATATTTTCATGTAATGGAATTAGTCACCAGATGCATTTACTCTCATCAGTTCTGAAATAATAATTTCAATTTTTATCATAAAGTAGAAATTTAAAATATTGATGTTCATGGATAAAGTCATTTTTTTTAAATGTCTGTTTTTCAAATCTTTTTACAGATATGTTAAATAACCAAGGAAATGACTGAAAAAAATGCTGTGATAATAACGAATTAATTTCTCAATTAATAAAAATAATCCTTCTTCATTACATTTGAATACCACATAACGATTACAACAAGGTTTCGAATAATTTTAGTAACACATTATGAAAAACAATTTAGTTATATAAAAAGTGAGTGAATAAGACTAATTATGAAATATTAGACTTCAATAGAAATTTTGATTTATCATTGTGCAGAATAAAATGGATTTTTTATTCGCAACAATTTTAAAATGAATTACTTTCACTCTTTTTTCTTACGTTTGAAAATAAATTCTCTAAAAATCTGTAATTTTCAAAAAAAAAAAAAAAAGTAAAATTTTTATTTGTATTTTAAATATTTTTATAAAAGTCAAAAATATTCATGATCTTTGCAGAACAATACAATAAAAGTAATAAAATGAAACAAAATATCGTATATAAATGATAAGGATGCCGTGTGCTCGTTACAGGTAAAAGGGATTGGGAGTGCAATAACTTCTGAGGGTAAAGCCTCCTAAGCATTCGAGGGTAAAAGTTTGACACACACACTCGCTTAAGGCCTTATCACACGGTGAAATTTCACCAGCACTTTTCCGTTTCTACCCTCAAAAACCAGTCAAGCAAGTTTCATAATCGACAACTTTTTCAAAACAGTTCGAAAATGTCTTCGGAAATATTGTCCGCACACGAAATTAAACCAATCATGTGAAACTTTGAAGTGACGTCACATTCGCTGTCGTTTGCTGACGGAAAGTGCCGAGATATTTTGCCGTGTAATAAGGCCTTATAACACGGCGATACGATTTCGCATGATTGGTTGAATTTCATGTGCGGACAATATTTCTGAAGACATTTTCGAACTGGTTTGAAAAAGTTGTCGATTATGAAACTTGCTTGACTGGTTTTTGAGGGTAGAAACGGAAAAGTGCTGGCGAAATTTCACAGTGTGATAAGGCCTTTACATAACCCCCTTTTTACAGGGAGCATTTCCACAAACCCCTCAGATAAAACACAAAGGGAAGAACAACCATGCCCGAACCGGGATGCCCAAGCCACGGGGAAGAAGCACTACCCCTAGGCCAGAACGCCGGCTGCGTTCAGAAATAAATTGTGTAAATGAACGGATAATGATAATTCTGCCTTTGCCCTCAAACTATTTCGAATAGACGAACCTTTTTAAATATGAATTACATTATTTGCTTCAAGAAAATAATTTTGTTTTATTTACAGTGAATCCAAAAAATAGAATATACGACAGGCTTCACAAAGCGAATTTCATAAAGGTTTCAGCAATTATCGGGATAAAAAGATATGAATTTTAATTACATAAATGAAGATGGATAATCTAATTCATTCGAATGATAAAATTTTTCTTTATTTATTAATCTGGATTGCAGTTTCTACTGAAATGACAAGAAATCATATTCAAAGCATTAAATCTGAAACTATCTTATGCTCTTACTTGGTTTCACTATAAATGCATATCTAAAAATTTTGTCACGTTTTTTCAACACCCTTTTCACTAGCCAGAGAAGTTAAAATACAATATGAATTGCTATACGAATTCCAAAATGTAAGTCAAATGATAGAAGTTAGGAACAATTGGTTTAATTCTATTAATTCATTCTGCAGAGCTACGCATATTTCATAAGTCACTTTTAGTTCAAGCGACGAAATAACTTGAAAACTTTTATGGTTAGAATAATTATAACACAACCTATCAATAAAATATAGCAGTTTCATAAATAAAGTTTCACTTTGCATAAAATATTGAGCAAAGATATATGAGTATCACCGGTCTAAAACATGCTATTTATTTCAGAATATGTTAGTGACTTTAGTAAAATGTTGTTTTTCTGCTTGTAAAACACATTCATTACAGAATTTTCATTTATAATTTTACAAAAATATTACACAAATTGAATTTGAGACTTTCCATCGTAAAATAACTTACCTTTAAACTGTAATTTGCATTGTGTGTATTAAGTGCAAGTTATGTAATAATTCACTAAACGTTGTTTTTAGATTTTGCGAAAACTCCCCAAAAGTCCATAAACGCCGAGAACATATGAGAAAAATAAGCACTGGTTACAGTAAAGCCAAGAATAATTAAAGTTAAGGTTTAAAAGGATCAATTGAATCAATGTATATTCAGAAAATCTTAGTGACATTAATAAAATATCATTTTTCTATGTATAAAAAACATTTATTGCAGAATGTTTGCTTAGATTTTTACAAAAAATATTTCACATGTTACTGAATACGAGCCTTTCCCCTATAAAATAAATTACCTTCAAACTATAAATTTTGTTGTGTGTACTATACTAGAATGCCTTTAAATTTTCTGCTGTTGCTGGTTATAATTATAATTTTTGCGAAAACTCCAATTCTATAGAAGTTGAGAACGTGAGAAAAATAAGCAATAATACGATACAAGTATAAGGTATCTAGTAGACACAATTATTTTATATCTAGACATCTGCGGGTAAAAGTGTTGTTTAGATCTGATTTCTGTTCAGGATGTCAGAACTATAGGAATTGTTGTTATTGCATAACATAGGAGGTAGATTTAATTAAGGATTTTTCTAATGGCTTTTGGGAATAATTTTGCAAAATTACCTTGATGCGCATTATCGAGACCAAACAGCCAGCCATTTGTTGTCGGATTCAGCTCTGCTGATTAGCAATTCCGTATGAACCCTTTTCACCTTTTGTTTATTCATGGCGAGAGGAAGGCTTCTATTCAAAAGAGTTTTGAAACAATTTTGCTAAATTTTTTTTCTTGGTCATTAAGTGCTGTATAAAACCGAGCAACGTTCTTCCCAAATTTCATTCTGAGATCGTTTGAACTATAAACAAGATGATCGGGCAGGTTCTTTCAGTATTTGCAGCCTTTTGGATATTTTCTGCCATTGCTGGTAAGTATGCATTCCTTCTTAATATTAAATAACTCGTGTTGATACTTCTTTCAGTTGTTTTTCGTTAACTACACAGATCGTTTTGATTTAATCTAAACCACGTTTTTAATAATTTTATTGATTTTTTAAAACAACCATGAAATTTTTCAGAAATAATTGAAATTTATGTTCAAATATCAGATCTGAAAAATCCCGTATAATAGAAAAAAAAGGTGATTAATTTTTTAAACCTTTCATTGAACTTTTAGGTTAATTATTATAATTATTTCTCAATACCAGACAGTTTTATTTGTAATAATAATTGCTCTATACAAATTAAATCAAAGCATAGATAATAGCATTTGCACATACTTTTTAAGGGCATGGACTATTAATCTTCTTATATCTCAGAATATAATAATATACAGAATACTCAAAATATACTAATATATCAGAATTTGGAAGTCAAAAATAGTAAAAATATTTTATGAATTATAGAATTCTATCGACGTTTTATTTATTCTTTTTTTATTCTATTTTCTAATCGTTAACAGGTTCCGAAATACAATAATTGCATTTTATCAAAAAAAAAAAATTAAAAGATAAGAAATCTGTAATTTTTCTATTTCATCGAACAAATGTTGGAATAATTATCTCTACATATTTGTTTACAGCAGATTGTTTAATTTGTTACAACCAATAATGATTTTTAATCTTCAAATCAAATAAATCTAGGTATTAAATTTTAAACTAGTTTTTAAATTATTATGCATTAGTAAATTATAATTAGCAAACCTGCGTTATAGTTGTTATATTATATTTATTTATATGCTTGTTATTTTAATCGTTTTGTATCGAAGCATTTTCTAAAATTCATAATGTAGAATGTTTTTTGCTGTTTTTAAAAATATCGCAAAATGAATAATTTCTGAAATTTCGAAAGAAATAATTTTAAAAAAATGAAAAAAGTTAATGATCATATGACCCCCCCCCCAATTTTATTATATATCTGTCACAATATAGTGTGTATTGTATTTAACTTTCTTGAAATTAGAATTCAATATGTTTTTGGGACATCTATATGTTGATATACTGTGTTCTACGTGTTGATATTTATTCGAAATCTTCATAATGACAAAATTTTGATCTAAAACTTGACACATATCTAAATAATAGTAATGAGACCATGAGCAAAATTTCATCCTTTTAATTTGTTATGTTTCTGAATGATCATGTTCATAGAGAGACAGATATAAAGCCACAAACTTTACTTACTATTTTAAAAAAAAAACATGCATCAAAATCTCGTAATCGAAATGTTAGATAATTATAGTTTTTCCTTTTTCTCTGCTATTCGTTGGAGAGAATAATAAAATTGTCTGACCATGTGGATTTCATGACGTTACATCCGATGAATTTCATTTCTCATTTATGAAAGTCTCCATTTGAATATGGTTGAGCCACTAATGAAATATTAGCTCTTAGTTAAAATTTATTTTTATTTTAGCGCCAATGGAGATGGAAGAGGGCGGTATAATGCCAATGGATAATTTGACTCAGTACTGTCTTGGAAATGTGTTACCAGAAGAGGTAGGCCCTGTTATTAAAATAATTCGATTTTCCAAAACAAATACTTTTTTTTTTGTAAAAATCATCTTCATTAAAATATTTTGTTTACACCTTTTTATGAGTATAAGTATGCATCTCTTTAATTAGTTATGCTCATTGTTTAAACCTAATTTTTGATATATATTTACTTTATATAGATGCTTCATCAATATGTTACTTAAAAAATTCTCTTTTTTCAAAATAAAGTCTTTTAATAGTTTTCAATTACAACCGGAGAAATTTTCATTTATATTAAGATAGCTTACGATAGTTATTGTAATAATTTAAGACATTTCTTCGGATATCTTTAAAAATTCGGGCAGAATTTCAGAAATTAAAATTTATTAAATTTGCTTTAATTATTTAGAATAGCTCGGATTATTATTTTATTGCCAATTACTTCATTCTTGCTTCTGTCATTTTGGGCAGAATATTGATTATAACATTTGCATTTTAAAATTAGAAGTAATGTTTTAATGCTTTACTGGATTACATTAAAAAATCCATTAAAATAGATTATTGGACTTTAATGCTATAAAATAGCACATGTGTTTAAGAATATATTTCCCTCAAATAAACACATTTGAAATTAATATAAAAGCTCTTCAAAGAAACTGATTCTAATGTAGTAGACATTCAAAAGAACCAAGTGCTTGATTTATGACAACTGAATTAAGAAAAAAAAATTTCATCAATCTATACTATATAAAATAAAGATTTATTTAAATTCAATAGATGCAGAAATAAAAATTCTAAAACTAATGCTTTCTTTCTTGTCGATATAAAAGAAGAAAAGGCTCAAAGGTAAATCTGAAAAACATTCATTTTTTAGATTTACCTTTTAAGAGTTACCAGTTTTTTAGGATCATTTTCTTACAAAATGAATGAAGACCTATTGACGATATGATTGAGAAAATAATTGTTTTATATAAATCAAAGCTATTTTTGAAACTCAAAAGAGAAAATAATTTCTTGTGCAGATTCATCACAAATATCTTATAGTTAGCTTTTTTTTTTTGTTTATTTTTGATTTGGCGAACATTTCGATATATATATAAGAGTCATTCATCACAAGAAAATATAAGAGTCATTAATTATCTCGTAATGTAAAGTCGCATTTATAATATGTGAATAACAAGTGCAGTAAAATGTAAACTATTAGTAAAAAAATTTCCGTAGACCTTTTTCGAAGAGTAGAGCTATAATTTCTAAATGGAAATAATAATAATAATAAAATTGGAAAAAAACTTAGGCCGTCAGTGTTAAATTTTACAAATATTGCAAATTCTAATAAAAATTACATAGATAATGTTTTTATACAAGTGATAGTAATTTATACTTTCTCAAAAGGATTGTCACATTGCCAAAGAATTTTTATACATGAATTCTACAGGAAACTTACAGTTTAAAGTACAATTTTGTTGAAAATTTGGAGGATTTAAATTAATTCTGCTATCTCACATAGAAGAGCTTTGAATGTACTTTAATAGTATGGAGCAAATTATATTTAAATAAAACAGGAAACACTTTACTGCTACCTTATCAATATTTATCTATCCTATTATTTACTAAACTATATAGGCAACGGAAGTATCTTATCAATTCAGTTTTAAAGCATTCATTGCTTTTTTTTATTGTTTTACAGCTTAAACCCCACTACAACACCTGCATGGAAAATATCGGAGAAGTGGAGAAAGTTGAAGAAGTATGAGAAATGTTTACTTTTTTTATTTCTTTTGGAAACTGATTATGCGTAAATTGTTATGAATAAGATTACATCAAAAGATGTTGTGGAGATATTATTTAACGTGTTTAGAATAGTACCTACACTCTATTGCGAAATATTTGCTTTAAAAATATAAATTCATCAGTCAGTTTAAGTCGTATAAAATTAAAATAATGAGTCATTTAGTTCTTATCTAGGAAATTATAATGAGTCATAACTATTTTGCTATAATGGAGCCTCAATCAATGATATAATTCATATCATAAATTTAATTATAAATAAAATACATTTCCAGATTTTCAAATTCAAGATATTAGTGTAATGACTGGAAGACACATATGTATGTATCCGAAAGAAGAAAATCACAAGTGCCCTAAGATAAATCGAACTCTCATCCTTGGTGACAATATTAATTTGAAATGTATCGTCAAAAATCAATGAATTTACAATGTTTCAATGAGTGCTTATTGATTTATGACAGATTGGTTCGACAAAATTTAAATACTTTTTATTTTTTATTGTTATTTACCTACATACAAAGCTTTTAAATTTATTTTGCTTTCAGAGCTATTCATGCACATTAAGAATTAATTTAGTTATTTACAATCAAATCTTGAACCAAAATGAGAGACTCACCCTTGTTCATGAATTATTATCAGATGCCAAGGACTTCCTCCAAAATTTTTCTTGTAATTCCACATCGTAGTTGCTTAGCTTTTGACGTTAGATTTAAAGTGAATTAAATTCACATACACTTCTTATCTGTTTTGGTTTCAGCCTTTGAAAGAGATTTCTGGTGGCCCCAAACAGAATCTCTTATTATTAGGACATCATGAACTTTATATTCGTTTTACAGTAAAGTTCCCTCATACTTACTTAAATTCAAACAATCTTTTTGATATAATTACATATTTTTGAAAATATTTTGAAATATCCATTGATATTTTTAAACTGATCGTGGGGATGCTCTTTCCTTCTTGTGCGGCTTGGTAGTTTGGAATTAGGAGAATCTTCCAGTTGATCACCTATTCATTTGAATATGGTTTAAAAATACATCAAGGCTGTGTCTTCATGTCACTTTGAAAGCGATCCAACCAAACTATGTAAATTAATTGATATATTAATTAGATTCAAATTATATCTCATACTTTATTAGTAATGTTTATTTAAAAAATAAAATAATTTTAGTTTAACCGTTTGAAACTGTATTAAATGTAAATTTACTAATTGAATTCTATGGTGTTCTATTCAGGAAACTAATTTTAAATTTTCTTATTTATATAAATAGATTCCTTCCTCGAATGCAAGTTACTAATATCAATTTTGTATCGAGAATATAGGCTGGAATGGTTGGAAATCATTCCTTAATTCTGAATTTATGGTGCAGTGGGTAGCTAATTTATTAAGGAGTTTAATGATTCTATATACATAATTAACTTTAATAATTTTCTGATACAAATTTTTCTTTAATAAATAGCAATAAAAAATGTTAAGATTATATTTTATTTCTGTGAAAATGATAAAATTATACTAATTCTAATAAAAAAAGTAGGAGTTGACTTATAATAACAGTTTAATTCATCAAAATCAACAGAAATACACAAAAAAATTTAGAAATCATGCGAAGTCTGAATAAAAACTCTCAATGCAGAATTTTTCAGGAACAAAAAATTTTTACTATAAAAATGTTTCTTTGTATCGTTTATAATCATTTTATAACAAATCTTATTATTTTATAACAAGTTTGTGTTGTGTGTTTATAAAATTGTTTTTCAAATCTCTAAAGAAAATATTATTAAATCTCTGAAGAAAAAAACTTATTAATTAAAAAGGATTGAGATTAAAGATTAAAGATTTTTTTTATTTGTATTTAATCTGCAAAAAATATTAAATAACAGCCAAGAAAAAAGACTCTTGATTAAAATGAGAAATCCGATAGAGAATTAATAGCTCTTTTCTTCTTTTTTTTTTCTAGCTTCTTCTGTGCGTCTTGAAAGCTCATGGATTGGTAAAAATCTTTTATATTTATTATAAAATGTCTATATAATTGTAAACACAAACAAAAAAGAAAGTCAAAGCATGGATTCTTTGAATTACTTTGGAATTATTTGAGCAACTTTTCGAATATTCCAAAATATTTGTATTTATTAACCTTACCTATGGTTTTCAGGTGCCCGAATCCGAGGAAGAACCCTTGCCCACATTCCCGATGGCGGAAGTTCCTGAGGCTGAACTCCAAGAAGAACCTTTCGCTATGGCTCACCAGGAATGCTTAGCAAACGAAGATGTGGTCAAAGGAAAGGTAAGGAGAAAAGGGTATTTTGCCCTTTTTTATAGTGAAATGTTTCAGTTTAGATAAATATACGGAGTGTCCCAATAATGATGAGAACTGCAAAGACGCTGTTTAACAGGATAGATCATTTGCTATTTCAATAATAAATGGTTGTCTTTGAATGAAAAATTACAGTGAAAGTCTGTGGAACAGTACCAAAGACTTCTCCATCATCTAATGACTGTGTGTGAATGAGAAACCACTGAGGAGAACTCTATCGCTCATTACTGACAAGGTTTAAAATTGTTGTCAGTAATGTTCCATAGACTTCCTTAAGCTCTTAGTAATTCAGTTATATTCAGTAAAAGGTGATAGTACAAAAGATATTTTTGATCGAATGTATATCTATTATATAATTCATTTTCTGATAAGCGAAGTGAATCTTATTTTTTAAAATTTGTTCATGAAACGGTTAGCACAGCTGACGCTAAGGTTATAACAAATAGTGTCACTTGTTAAAAAAATATATAATAATAAACTTCTTCTCTGACTTGTTTCAAAAACTCTGATATTCATTAAGATTCAAATATTTTCGATTGAAAATATTTGCTACGCTAATATTATCTAGCAACAAAAATTAAATTTTTCTCTGTTAAACATGTTATTCATAACACTTTTTCTTTTTTGTTTCAACTATCGATATACCTTCCAAAATAATTTTTTAAGGAAAGATATAGATACATTCTAAAGAATCACAGTCCTACGCGAGTAGTACATTTTTACTTTCTTTTGGATGAATCTTGTATTAAAATACAAAAAGTTGTTAAGTATAATATTATTCTATCGATTATAATTATGAAAAATTGTACATCAAAATTGAAAAGAAAGATATAAAAGCCTAGTCAACAGAGCCTTCTTCTTATTACAATCGTAGAAATTTAGAATTTTTTTCATTACGTTTACTCATGTTGTATACAGAATAAAGCAAGGTACTAAAGTACTAATTACCATCCAAAACATGTATTGAATAGCTGAAAGTTTCAGAAAAAGAGGAGTTAAAATATAAAAAAGGTTATAATACACGAAAGGTTATTGTTTAAATGCAATAATTGGTAAGAGTCGATGTTGCTCAAGTTAGTAACTAGTTTTGCAAAAAATTATTGTATAGGTATGTAACGACCAATTTCAGTCAAATAATAGTCAATGCATTAAATGAGACTTTAAACTTAAGAATGAAAAAAAATATTACACTTTTATAATTAACAAATCTTTGTGTTTGCAAAAATAATACATATCACCTATAATATTTAAGAAAATTTAATTTGTAGTATATATAAGTTCTGCAACAATCAGCAAGATATTAAAATGTAATAGGTTAAATATTAATACGTTTTTTAACAAGCAAAAAAACGTATATTAGGACTTTGTGTAAACATTCAAGATCTTATGCGCACTTCTAATACAATTCTGGCATTTAAATTTAAATTTTTGTGCAATTAAACGACTTTATAAACATGTATCATAATCATAAACACGCATAAAGATAAATAAAATATTCATTTGATACATAAAATTATAAAATATAGGACATATTTTACTTATCTCATATACATAAAGATTTTTTATTACCTACCACTTATTAATAATATTTTGTTTGGCAAAATACAGATCTGATTTTCATATGCAAAACTTCTACAAAATATGACATAAATAAACTGATACATAATACATTTTTATTAAAAAATTGCTTTAATTTTCTTTTAATTATCAATATAATATCATTTACAGAAAAAAAATTTAAGAATAAGAAGTTTTCTCCTGTTAAAATGAATTTCCTAAATTGCCCTTATAAGCATTTGATGGATTTTACAGGCAGTTAATTCATTTCATTTTCCCAATGTTGACCCATTCACTCATCAAAAAGAAAACTTGACCAGCTTTTAATTAAAAATAGGTAAACTCTTTATAGCAGTGCTAACTGTATCGATTTTTGTAGATTGCCATGCTGATGTCGTGTCTCATGGAGAATTTGAAAATGGTAAGAATTCAAAATTCTAATTTTTTCTTCTTTTTAATTAATTTTTAGCGTATAAAAAGAAATGTTTATTTAAAAAAATAAAAGACAGAACACTTTGTTTTATTTAATGATAAATATATGTCTTTTAAAATGCCCATGAATGACATGAAGAATAAACTAAATATTTTGTAATGGTACATCATGTCTGTCTACTGCTTCTTTGGAATCAATCTTTAAATTTAGGCTTGGATTTAAAAAAAATAAGATGAAACAATTTTCCATGAAAAATGGGGAATCAAATATCTGTAAAAAAAATACAATTTTAACTTAATTATTTAATAATTAATATTTTAATTTAATAATTTTAATTTGATAATATTATTCAAGAAAATAATGTTATAACGATAATATTTTTTAAATAATAAAACAATATTTTAATTTCTTATCGCACTCGGTTTGTATTTACAGGTTTTTTTGCATTCATTGTTTTGTGCTTGATTATGGATTTGGAACGTTAACATACTCTTTTAATGTCTAATGTTTCTAAATATTAATTATGAATATACAGAATTTCGCAATGTCTATTTACAATTTACAGATTTTGTAGAAAAAACAAAAGCTCAAATAAATATGCAGAAGTTGCTTAAAAAGGTGGAGTAGAAATGAAATTCTTCTACTGTTATCTCTTGAACATGAAACAAATCAAGAGAAAACTCGATTTTATTGCCATTAATTCTGCAGAGATGTTTCAGTTGTGGCAAAGACATCAACCTCTCCGCTCTTTACTCAAAACTGCCTCTAAAATTGTCATAAATTTCCTTTTCCATGCACTATTTGACACACATGATGGAGAATGTTTTACATACCTCATCCAGTATACGCATAGCTCAACCGAGTATAAGCATCAAATTTTATTGCAATACACCATGTTATATTTTTGTTTTCTTAAAAAAATGTCTTTTTAACAACTGTATTTATTAGAAGGGTACTTTAAAGACACAAATGGGATGTGACCTCAAGCTTTGACAACGAATTTGGAATAAATAGCAAAAATGTTATGTTTATGTCTCACTAAGTTCCTTTCCCGTAATTTTTTGGAATTGTAAAAATATTTTGCGGATGTCCTTGTTTCATAGGAATCTTTTACTTTCTCATATACGACATATACGATTAGATATTATTTTAATTGCCAGAAAATCCAAGCTTGAAATTTTGTTGAATTTCCATATTTCAGCCTATCCGGAGTCCGAAAAACATTAACGTTGGAATGATGGCTATCTATCTGTGAAGTTAAAAACAAAATAGATGTAAATAGATCAAATATGGTATATAAACTTCACACCAAATGAATATTTTTCTATCAATTTTTTAAGGAAATCCATTATGAGGAAATTTGTCTGTCCACCTGTCCGAAAGTAAATTAACACCATAACTAAAAACGAAAAGGGCTGGATGGATAATATTCTTCAGATCAATTTAATATCCTAAATTATAGATAAGTACCAAATGCCAATGACGTATGCTTAAAAATACATTCGTACATTAATTTAAGAGTATACTGGAAAGTTTCAAGAGGATCATTCGTTAGTTTGTTACTACACTGAAAGAATGTTTTAATGGCTGCACTCTCGAAAGCCGATTACTGTTGCAACCAAAGATTCACTTGATTTCTTAATAATCTCATAAAAGATTTTATTTACTAATAATTTTTTAAAAATCTTTCATATAAAAGATTTTTTAAATAATTTCATTAAAAAAATCCTGCAAATTTTTCTAGAAGTAACACGATACGTTACTTAGAAATCGTAGTTTAAACATGGGATTTCTTATGTTTATCAATAGTACCATTTTTTACGAAATGCACAAATGATGATAAAATTTCTGTATACTTTTCAAGAGAATTTAAACGGAATATTGACTGCCATATTCTAACTCATACTAACTTGAATTTGTTAGCACAAAATGAAGTGACGTTTTCAGATGGAAAAGACAAAATCTTTCTTCATAATACTACTTCCTTCATAAATAGTTTTATTTTATCTTTTATAGGTTAATTTCTGATATTTAAAATTTCCCATTAGCAATATTTAAGGAAATAAAAATTATTTTATGAATTGAGCAAGGGAGAATATGAGAGTTGAAATATTAACTTTTTTTAACATTTGCTGATGGCAACATTAAAATGATAAAAAGTTTCATTTTACTTAATGTAAACTAGCGCGTGCTAAAAATCTATCTGACGCATTAATTCAAAGCATTTTGCATGGATATACGTAAAATATTTTCTAGAATAGACGTGATGATTAATTCTCTTTATAAAAACATCAACCACTCAACTGTTTTGTCTACAAATATCACGGATGAATACAGGATTGCAAAACTGGTTCTGTATTGTTCATTCCCTTTTTTACACGCCAAGGGCACATCTGTCATTCTAAACAACAATTTAACAGACGAGAAAATTAAAGCATAAAAGAATTTTCTGAACCTAACTATTTTCTGAGTACTTCGAAAAATTACTTGGTTAGTGGGGTGTTTCGCCTGCCATTTCCTCTTAAAACCACGAATATCCTGTCTAGGCATTCAATGTCGTTTCATTGGTAGGTTTCATTCGTGAGCTAAGAATATAAAAACGAGTTATTATTTTTTATTTAATTTACTGAATAATTCCCATGCATGAGAAAAAACTTGATTGCGTGGTGCATTAGAAATTTAAAACTGCTTTTGAGAGACGAAATGTAATTTATTTTTTCCTTTTATTTTGAAAAAAAAAATCCTTTACCATAAGACAAATAGAATTCTCTTTTTCGTATTCTGCCATTTGGGGTAAAACCCTGAATGTAATGACGTCTGATTGCTGCATAAAATTATGATTTATATAATAGTGCTCCCCAAATTAAGTAACTTCAAAATAAAATAATTTACATAATAATTATATACATTTAAAGTTACATAATAAATTGCGTGATTATCAAAATTACACAAGTCAAATTTGTAATAATATATTTTTATTAATTATAATTTATGGATGGTGGTGTTATTGTTAAAAATCGATATTTGACAAATGTTGATATGTTCCGATGAATGTTATCTTTCTCATATTTCTACTAGTACTTATTGGTTTCACTAGTAAATGAAAAAATAATAATATTCTCTAAGTATCATTGTTTTTCAATTATATTGTGGGATATATTGAAATTTAGCATGCACTAATGGTGAATAAAAGTGTTTTTCTTAGTTAATGTTAAAACTGTAACTTTTTTAACATATTTCATTATTAAAAAAATTATGATCTGGATCAAAATCGGAGAAAGCTTAAGTACCAATGCAGGTAAATAAGCTGTTGGACATAAAAACAACAGAACACTCTAAATAATAGAAGAAAAAAATGCAAGTAATAAAAATACACAAACGTCATGTGCTTAAAATTATTCACTCTTATTTATTGTAACACCTTAAATTTTTATGCTCAGTCTTTCTGGCATTGTATTGTTGGATTCTATTTCACGTCCCACCTAAACTTATCTATTCTTGTCGATAAATAATAGCGATAGTCGATTGTTCAAAATATTACCAAATATTCGACATCTTCGATCTTTAATCTACAATCTGCGGAGAATATTATCATTCTCTGTTTTTGATCTTTTATAGAAATTTTTTTAATGAAATCAAAATTTTTTGTAATCGGAATTAAATATTTAATGGAATTGAAAAGAAAAAACTTATTTGCTAGTGTTATTTGATGGACACTAATTGTAAAACTAAAATTTACTTGACAATGAAATGTAAGATTTTCAAAGCAATACTATATAATCTTCAGAAACCTTTTAAAAATTAATAATTAGGAAAGCAATAATAGCAATGTTTTTTCTTTTACAGAAATACAAATTATTTTTATTCATTTTTTTTAGCCAAAATTATCATCTTTATATTTTTAGCCAAAAATGATGTTTCAATAGCATAAAAGTAATTTCAACCAAACTTAAAATATTTTTTTCTCTCTAACAAATTTTATAAATTATTATAAACATGAAAAACCAATGGAATGAATTCATAAGTTTTCGGGAAGAAACTTGAATCTTCACATTTTTGCCGTTAACAGTTTTAATGAAGGTAAAGTTATACGAACAAAGGAATACTAGTGACGGATGATAAAAAATCTTGCTAACAATATCAAATTAACTGATTCTTGATGCCTTTACAGTCTGAATTTAGATAAATAAATGAAATCATAATAACTGTGGAATAAGAATAACTGATTACAAGAAATGAATCTGATAAACTTTACTTTCGATCTTCATGATGGGGCAGTCAATCAGAAGCTTATAGCCATCGACTACAAACATAATATTTAATTTAAAATCTTCTTCTTACATTTCTTTTCTATTTGATGTTTTTTTTTCTTTCACAGAAATGTGCCCCAATGAACGAGGAGGAAATAGTGGAGGAAGCTGTAGTTGAAAAATAAAATGTAACTCCAAAATCTGAGTTCTGGAGTAAATAAATGTAGAAAACACACATAGTTTTAAATAAAATATTCTTATTCTGGTGTAATTTTTTCCTTCCATTTTTTAAAAATTTTCACTTT
Source organism: Argiope trifasciata (assembly GCA_026543055.1). Classification (NCBI taxonomy): domain Eukaryota; kingdom Metazoa; phylum Arthropoda; class Arachnida; order Araneae; family Araneidae; genus Argiope; species Argiope trifasciata. The sequence goes on from JAPMOQ010018920.1 coordinate 4,928,667, forward strand.
ACTTTTTTTAAGGGGAGGGGTTTACATTTAAACTTTCTTAGAAATATTAAATTAACACTCATTATAACTTATTGGGGATATAAGATGGATATCAGCCATTTCATGTATATAACGAAGCCATCTTGTATAATATTTTGAGACATATTTCTAAATCATTCGAAATAAGTTTTTAAATTCATATGAATAAACATGATAAAATTATTATAATTCTAATATTTCACAAGATGTTAACATATTGATGTTCATAGGCCATTTGTAAACTGTGTTGTGAGTTGTGCGAAATGCAAGAAGAAAAAAACTGCTCAAATCTCTTTAAAGAAAAGATAGCTTCCTATAGAGCTACTAAATTTATTAAATAGTTGCTTTTGGGGAAATAATGGGCATTGAGGAAAGATTTTCAAAACAAAAATCAGTTACATAGACTATGGTATGAATCACCTTAAAATACCAAAAACATTTTCAATGTTACTAATTCTAATTCCACGAAAAACGTTTCTAATAATCTTAAACGCATTCTTTTGAATGCATGTTATTGTTGCTTTATAATTAAAAATAAATGTCAAATAAAGGAATGAAGTCTAAACCATTAATCTGTTATGAGGCTAAAGTTAGAGTTTGTATCGCTGCTCTTTCTTTCTTTCTTTTTATTTATTTATTTATTTTTTGCTTGATTATTAATCTATCTAACAAAAAATTCTGTTTAAATATGTTGAGTCAGAGTTTTCGTTCTCAATAAATTTGATCTATAAATTAATTTTTACAAGTCTCTTGAGATATGAAGATTGGATTAAATTCTCAAAACTGCTGAAAGGAGTGGGGTACCTGCTGAAAAGAAAAAGATAGTTCAGCCAAAATTACTTCTTACGTAAAAAAAGAACAATGTTTAGTGTGTTTAAAAGTATCTTTCAATAATTTTCAACTATTTACTATTTAATTTATAACTTATTAATACAAAAGTAGAAAATATTGAAAACATCTTGTTCAGCTTTACTATTAAGGGGACCACAGGCATGGTAATTTATTCAGAATCAATTGATTAACTTATTATCAAACTCTGGATGTATTAAAATAATTTAATGTCATTGAGAAAATACAAATGCTTAACATTTCATGGTTTTTCGAAACTACAAAAAAATCAATTACACAAAGCGATGTTTACGAATATGAAATATGTCATGTTATTTAAAATTTTTAAAAGCAGTTTAGTGCATCTTGAACGAAGAACTTAACAATCGTTGCAAACTTTTATAAAGAATACAACATAGCTTAATTTTTATACATCATTTCATATTCTATTCACTCTGCGTTCTGCAAATATTTGTATGATTTTTTCAGAAAAATACCAGGCATTCAATAAATCAAAAAATGCATTTAAAATCGGGTACAAAATTCCATTTTCACAAAAAGGGCGTAAAAATGGCCGCTTCTTACTATAGAAATATACAAAATACAAATGAAATTATAAGTATACAAATTTATTTTATACTATTTTTTGCATCAATATTTTATGGAATGGTTTATAAAATATAGAGAATGGTTAATGTGAAGACAGATTTGACAGTTTTCTTTAAATGTGAAGTTTCCCTTATTTCTATTCATTAAAAATAATCTTGTCTCTCCGTATGACAACCAATATTTTAAAAGCAGTAAAGATTAATAAGTTAAATTTATCATTTTATTTCTTTTTTCAAAACAAAATATGTACGCAATTTCCTATAAATTTTTATTTAGATCTTTTTATTCTAATCACAAAATTACCAATTTATCTTAACAACTGAAATGTTTCTTCATGAATTAGGGGTTATTTTGAAATAAAAAGTGAACAGTTTAGAAGCTAAATTTACACTTTACTTCTATGGGCTGTGTTGACTGAATTGCAATGTTCCGGCTAAAAACACTGACTTCGAGACTTGATTCCGATTTATATACTGGTCTGGTGCATCTTAAATCTGTTTCGTGGTTAAATGCCTTTACATACCTACTCAAGGAAGTTAGGAAAGTGAATACGTATCCAGATTTCAACCCCATTTTTCAATCATGGTTGAAAAAACATAGAATTTACACCTGTACATTATTCGATGTTTATCTAGAATTAAATTTTTTGATTAAATTCTGATTAATCATATTTTTCTATCTAGTAATTAATATTTCTATATATTTTTTTAATGAATGCTAAGTTCTTCTATTTTAACTTGAAATATAACTGTGATAGGATTAAGCTGCGCAAAGTATTGTTCTAATTTATTTAATCAAGTTTTTTATTGTGTTTAATGAAGAAAAATAATCATTTGTCTTCCATTTACAACCAAGAACAAAAAAAAAAGGTATACATTTTGAAAGTTTTTTATATTGATAATTGTCTTTTATGGTTGCTGAGGTTTCCACTTTTAGTTAAAAATGTTGATAAGATCACCAGAATAAATCACAAGAATTTTTATTTATTTAAACATATATGTTGGCAACTAAGTAAGAAAAACAAATTAATGTAAATTCCAAAGCAGAGGACTGAATAGATGAATTTAATAGAAAGCAAAAAGTGGAAATTTTTCAAGCACAGTATTTTTCAAACGAAAAATATAGCATGAAATATGATGTAAAAGAAATTAGCCGATAAGCATTGCATTTATTAGAGTAATTCATTACACAATTTCTTGTTTCAATTTTTCATTTAATTAAACATTTTCTAAAAAAATTCTAGATTTAATTTTATTTCATAGGTTTTCTTTATATCTCAAGAAATTAATTTCTTATAAACCTGAGTATAAAATTGGTACACAATTACTTGGATAAGCAAATACTGAAGTAAAAGTTGTTCCTGGATGTTAAATCATTGATTCCGAATTCAATTTTTTTAGTTGACAAGAATGTGAAATTATCATCTTTCTGCAATTCATTTTTTGAAAAAAAAGATGTTTCGTTTTTCTTTTTTTACTTCTATGGACAAAATCATGTAAATGAAAATAAAAACTATAAGTTAAAATAATCTCTTTCCTATTTACTTTGTATTCAAAATCAGAAAATTTCAGACTAGAACGGAAAGCAAGTTGGACACAATTTAATCTTTAACAATATAATATATCCAGAGTATGAAAAAAGGCGATCTTTTTTAGTGGGATGTGGGCATTTTTTTCATTAAATTTTAAATAAGGTATTATTTATTTTCAAGGAAACAATGGCAAGCACTTTCCTTTACACCTATGATTTCATTTTTTATAAATAACGATGGAAAAGCGAAAAATCAACAAATCGCCGATGGAATCTATGGAGTTGAATTCAAATGAAGAATTTGCTTTTGAATGAAAACATTTTATTTCTTATGAAGATATATCCAAAATAAAAGATTTAGCTTATCTGATAAGTAAATAGTAGATTGATATTAAACAATTTAGATAATTTCTTAACTGCAAATATTTCTTAACAATTAAGGATTGAAATGAATGATTTTTATAAAAATGTGTTAAGCTTGTACTGAACGAACTTTATAAAATTTTCAGTAATTTAACTATGCAAACTGTCATCGACACATAGTTTAAAAATATGTTGGTTTGAAACTTTTTCTGCGCAATTAAATGGCTACGTAATTATTAATTACTGCTTAATTATGGTTAATTATTCAATTCAATACATAAAACTAACAAATTCCTCTGATGATGAATGTGTTGACGTCCAAATTATAGTAAAAAAGTAATTAAAATTTTTTAGTACGGTTAGTATGGCAAATCTTTGAGAAACTAACTGCTAAGTCATTCTGGAAGCTTAAATGCATTCAAAAAATTTTCTTTCTCATGTTTTCACCCTTTAAGAATTTATTGACCCTTCGAAGGTTAATGAACTTCTTGTCACATTAGCAGAGAATTGTTTACTGTTTACGATATACTGCTTTTCTCACCCTCTCCCGCTTAATTCATTTCCTTGGCAAGGGTTTTTTTTTATGCTTAAGAAACAATGCTTGATTTTGAATGAATCGGAACCAAGCAATTGTTTTCGGCATAGGAAGTTCCATTCTAATTTTTTTTTGTCGGAACTTATTTATGTAATTCTTATATGTTATTGATTTTTTTGCATGTATATCTCATGTCAATGCAATTGGAATCATCTTACAATTATAATTGATATTTGCGATGTTTATTTTTGGAGAAACGTTAAAACAATCAGGAAAAATTTCCGGTTTTCCTGTTTAGAAATATCCCATAGTTCCAAGACAAATTTTCTATGAAAATTTCCTAGAACTTCAAAATTAGACAAACATCTCTTAGCTAATGTTATGTTTAAAATATTCCAGCACAATTTAAGAAACAATTCAATCAAAACTATAAACTACATTTTTTAATCTTCCTTAGTTATTTTTAATTATAATTGTTCTAATCAGTCCAAGGAAAATTATTTTCATGAATTTTGCTTAAAAATTAGTATAATAAAATTCCAGAAATTACATTTAAAAAAACCGCCATGAATATACTATTTCATCACCTTATCAACATGATTTGACTCATTTCTTCACAGTACTAAAGTAGTAATTCTTAAACAGAAGTTAAGTATCGAAAGCAGATTACTGTAAAAATTTATCATTAGGTTGATGAGAATCTCAATTACTAGTTACCCGAATAATCTCACCACACTTCTTTCTTTTCTTACTATCTTATCTTTACTTTTTTTTTCTTCTCACCTTCGATGACAATGATGTAAGCGAAACATTTGCAGTTAGTTGTATTTGCGTCTAGATTTTCAAAGATTGGGCAATAAAATGCATATCTCATTCAGCCGTGCATGGACAAAAATTACTCAGTGGTTCAAAGTGCATTAACTAATTGAACTATTACGCATCTATTTTGCATATTAATGATTAGGTGAAGAAGGCAATTTCTAAGGAGTTGAGTTAAGCACATTTGTTCCAATGAATTACTTTTAAACTTATAAATCATCAAAACAAATGATAGAGTGAGAATGCCCGCAACCAGTAACTGCTTACTTTTATTGAGGATATCATAAATCATAAATAGGCAACTCTGATCCGCCTTGAGACACCGGGAAAAAACTGAATGACCAGACCGCCACAACAGCAAAACTATCGGGAATTATAGTTGAATCCCAAGGACCATCATCGGCCACTATACAACCCTTTTTGTGGGCAACCACCCTCCAATCATTTCTGTACCCACTAGGATGGCGAGAAATGTCCACCATGTGGGAAGCATCGCATCCATTATTTTTGAGGTGCCTTCGGGTGGGAGTCCCTAGTAAGTACATGGATCTGTCTATTAGAAAAAATACTATACATTCTGTACATTGCTTAAAATGTCAATATTTCAGATAGTCTGAAACGTTATCGAGTAAGACACATATCTGCATTCATTTTGTCGAATTTGATGACGACAAGGCTTACTGCACTTCGCAAGAGAAATTTGTCTGATGTGAAAGATAGCAGTCTTTCTTTTTACAAAAAAAAATTATGAGAAAACTTTAAAACTGGATATATTCAAAGAAAGAAATCCTCTTCAGACGCTCTCAAAGCTGTTTAAATCACAAATAACTACATTCGGCATTAACATTGTTTCGCCAATCGAGCAAAAAAAAAAAAAAACTTCAATTAATTATAATTATCTAACTTTGCTCCCTTTTCTAACTATGGTTCCAAATTTTCAGAATACGTCTCAGATGCGTCTTCACCATAATGATAATGATTACTTAAGAAATTCTAAGTAAATTTGTCCCCCTCAGAAGGAATAGTTTGTCTGTGAAACCATTAGAATCAGCAATAGGGATTTAAAAGACCATAAAAACTAAAATATTGTTTTAATGAAACAAAACTAACTCTCTAAGAAACAGAATTCCCCCCCCCCCCCCTTAAAATCGTATTTCTCTTACAATTTTGCAAACGATAGGATTTTGCAAGCCGGCATCCCTCATCCCCGATTATATATCAGTTTTAACTATAACATTGTTAAAAAAAGTATTTGCTTTTCTTTATATTTATTTATTTAAAACAAATAACGTATTTAATATTCGTTAAGCATTCGCAGACAATTTTTGAATTTTACAGTAACAAAAAAAGGCTTTTCGTGAAATAATATTTTTTTAATGTTACGGTAAAAAAAGCGGAGACATAGATTATAATTTTTAGTTGATTAATATTTTATTACTTAAAATTTTAATTAATTTTTCTCAAAAATTTTGTCAGATGCACATTGTTACTTTGCAACATAAATTTGAATCTATTCTAAGTGACACAACTATTCCTGTTGAAGCATAGACTTAAGAGTATGCGTGATAGAAAGTAAGAGACATGCATATCATTTATTATTAGCAGAAATAGGTTTCGACATAAATATTCTGACCATGGTTTGAATCACAGTAACACTTAAGAATTAATCAAAAATGTACAGTTAGAATTGTTTTAAATTATTGAGTGAGCATTAATTAAAAGTCATTCTTTTATTGTGTCTTAGTTATCATATCTTTTTTATTCGACCTTAAAGAATAACTGGTTGCGAACAGGAAACGGAAGTATGACACGTTCATATCAAACAAGAAAAGATCCAAAGAAGATTCCTTCACGGAACAAAAAAGGCAAATAAATTTTGACAGCAAGCATTCATTGAATCAACCTCTGGAAGCAGACTGCATTTCCATTATTTCTTCTGTTTCTATCTTTTGATTTATTGAGGCCTTCTTCCATATTCTATGTTACAGCTTGAAGATTAGAATTAATCTCACAAAACAATATTTCTATTTATTGGGAAATGCATTATCATACATTTAGCTTTTGTTTTTTCATTTCTGTAATCCACGGAAAATCATCAAATGAACTGTTTAGGATCCAAAATTCAACCAAGGATTCTCATCTTCAGGGAAACATTAATCTTTTTTTTTATTCATTTGTATTACTGAAATATTTCTTGGGAAATAATTCCTCCACTGATATTTCGGTTAACCTTCACCTACGAAAAAACAAAGCAAATTATTTATTTTTATGACGCATGTTCTAAGACAATCAAATTCCCAAAGATCTCATCTTTTGTTTTATGCAAGCATCTATTAATAAAAAACAAAACTAAGCATCGTTCTTCAATAATACATGCACATGAAATGGCCATTTCGTGGCTATTGTTAAAATCTTTAATTGGAATTCCGGCATTACTGAAAGTACAGATTCGACCCTCAGAAAAGCCCACGAAATATGTTTGAGGAAGTAGAGAGAACCAGAGTGCAATTGTTTCTACCATAATTCAATATAATTTAAAAATGCTTTAAATCCATTTGCATTACAAATTTATTCTGTTAAATCTAGCTACAAAAATGAACTCAAATAATGATACTGTAACAAATGTACTGTTTGCATGTTTGTCTGAATTCTATTTAGTAGAAAAAATGTGAAATATACTAATAATTAAAAATTAATTTTTGATAAAGATCGATAAATGACAATTTCTCTAATGAGAATTAACTGAGTCGAGAGTTATGAAATTATCGAATTTACTGAGAAAACTATTCGAATTTTTACTCAGCACGAAAACGTCAGATATTCCCCCAAACAAGTAAAATTATTTCTACATCACAATATATATGAGGCAATTAATAAATATAGATAGCTTTAAAACTTGAATGAGCCAGAAGTTGAAAGAAAGCTATAATCAATCAGTCTTATTGAGAGCTTCAATTTCTATTTTTCCTTTTCATTTAATATAAAAAAATTATATTCTAACTAATGTTCTAGGATGTACAACAATGTTCTAGAATGCCCAATGGTGAAAACATAACACTTTCAACTTCTTAAAAGAAGGAATGATCGAATTTGTGTGATGATTGACATAGACAAAGAATTTATTAATGAACCAACAAATGAAAGAATTTGCCAAGAATATGATTTAGAAACAGTATAACCTCATTCCATAAAAGCACAATACAAGTAATTAGCAAGAGAAATGATTCCTCCTTGTTAAAACTAAAAGATTTAGATAAAATACTTAGGTTAAGTAGTAAAATGATATGTTATGAAAGTAGAATCTGTGAAAAATATTTAGAATATTCTTGTGTATGACAGGAATATGACGTTTGGAAGATAGTTATCTGAATTTCAGAAATTCGAATTGAAGTTGAAAGAATTATATTTTCTTCTGATAAAATTTGTGAGATAAAAGAATCGATAATATTTTGACTGTTGAAAATAATGGGATTACCAACATATCTATAATTTATGATATTTATTAACTATCATTAAAAGATAAAATGCACGGGAAGATACATTACGCAGTAGAGAATCTTTATAATCTATATCTATACTTATAATAAAACTCAATGCAGCGTGTTGGCCCTCTACACGTCAGATCGCACGACTTACAGCTACTAAATTTGGCACATGCATACCTTGGATGCCAGGAATGTGCACTTGATCCTTTTTTTAAATTTTTAATTAGAATTTTGATTATTAATTAAATACTTTCCTGTCAAAAATTCTTTTCATCTAGTCGTAGCCAAATGAGTAATTCTTCAGTCCCCCCCCTCTCTAATAAAGGTAAAGCTTAACATATTTTCGGCCAATTATTTCAAACGATTCTGTTTATTTTCTTTTTGTTTATTGTATTTAAAATTAATCAATCTGTTCATGATTATTCTGAGAAAATTTTCTTGAAAACTTCTTGAGATATTACATAAATTGAGAAAGATATTCTTTAGTGCCCATAAGATTTAAATACTCAACGACTCTGTTTGTTCATATTTTTTAAAAAAAATGGTACATTTCTGTAAAAAATGTTCTTATATTAATTGCCGATTAATCGTTTCCACTTTAATTTAAAGCATACATTCTACGGGGCTAACAGAAAATTAGAGAGATATACAATACGCTATGGCTGAAAGCCTTTATAATATTATGAGTGAATAATATGACTATCAAAATTTGAAGCTTTAAAATATTTTGATGAAGAAGCTATTAAAATAAGAGTTATATTGGTTATTTAATTATGAAAATTTTAACGAGCATTAAGATTGACGAGCCGGCTGGTCACCAAAGGCGGCATGCATATACATAAAATGTAGTGAAGCAATGCCCAAAACATATATTATTACATTTATCCATTGTGAATTATTTCATCATAAGTGTAATCTGTTTGTTACGGATTAGATTGGGTTAGCTTTTCATAGTAAATTATATACATAAATGTACAATACATAATAAAACTGCATCATTTATAAATTATAGTTAGAGGTTTCAATATTAGAAAGAATCAGTTATTTTATTTATGTTTGTCGAAATTACACGTTTATTTCAAATATAAAAATGCTGACTATTCTTCCGATGTGATGAAATTTTAACAGAAAAAAATTAAAAAACAGAAAAAAAGGTATTCATATTATAGAAAAAAAGGTAAAATCAACAATATTTGAAGTTACACTATTACTAATGTTTGTTCGAAAATATTTTTGAAATGTCAATTTACTTTTGTAGATGTATAATAAGTTCATAATAAGCTGTATATCGTTATTAATTATACGATTTTTGATGGCAACATACCTGTTGGCTGATAAATACAGAAAAAAACTAGTAAAGATTTTCTTGAAGTAATAGCAAAAATGAAACCACGCTTTAAATAAACATGAAACTGTGAGATATGTTTGTACTTGACTAAAGAGTACCTTATATTATTGTAACCATTATATTATTCCAAGTCCAATATTATAATGCTATGGATAGTTAATGTTTCTTATGCGAAATGTTCAGCTCTTGTTAACTGAATTTAAACATTACGAAACAAAACGCAAGTACGATTGTACTTACTTTTTTTAAAAAGCAAGTACAATCGCTCAATTTATGAGTTTATTTCCTAGTATATTTCATATGTTAATGAGCTATGATTATTTATTCGATAAAAATTAAATGAAATAAAAAATATGAATATATTGTTGCAAATTATGCACAATTTTTTTTAAACAAAATTGCCACAATTAGGGGGAAATTGTATGGCAATTAAATTGGTATTATAAAAAAATCACTGTTTGTATTTTAAGGTATTGTAATATTTTTTAATATTGTCACCTGAAAGTGATAAGATCTTATTTAATTTTTCTTTAATTAAAAAAACTTTTCGAGATGCATATTCTACTATTTAGATTATATTTGTGCCAAATTTGGTAGCTCTGGGTTATGCAGCCTCCACAGAAAAGAACCAATATACGACATACATTTATTATTAGAAATGAATAATTTCGATTTTTATTGTGAAACTTTTTATTCATGATATCCTTTTCAGCTCAGTTAGTTTAATCACGATTATATAATTTTATTTTAAAAATTATTTATTTAATATATTTAAGGAAGGCAAAAATTATTTAGAAATCTCATGAATTACAATATTTTTTTGGAATTTTTTAGTTTTTAAAACAACTTACAATACTGATTAAACATTGACGCTCATTTCTTAAAAGAACTAAGATCATGGATAGCAAATCATTAGTTAATTCTTTAACTCGGAATTTGTAAGTACAGTGAGATGATCCTAATTTCAATGATGCATCTACCAAAATGTTATTCATTTTTTGCACAAACAATTTATATTAGTAAAACCGCACTTAGTAAAATAATTATAGTGTTTTGGATGCGTTTAATAAAACCTTTTCTTCACAAAGTCTTCGAAAAAATTATTTATCATAAGAAAAAGAGATTGAAATTTTATTAGTCACAGTTAGTTTAATGAAAATACGGATAATGTGTTAGCAACAGAAAGAGAATAATGTTCTTTCATCAGTGTGCAGGATTTTGAAATTTCTTAAATAAAAATTGAAAAAAATATCTTAAAAATTCTTGATTGGTCTTAAAAGACCATCATTTTAGGCACATTCATATTGCTCATTGCCTACGGAAAGGGGGCGCAGTAGCTTCTGAGTGTAAAGACCCCTGAGCACCCAGAGGGCAGAAGTCTGACTTCTAGCTCAAATGAAGCTGGCCCACACATTGGCTTGCACGACCCCGTTTTACAGGGGGGGCACATTCACACGCCTCACAGACAGAACACTGAGTAACAATCATGCCCGAGCCGGGACTCGAACCCGGGAAGCCCAGATCACGGGGAAGACACGCTACCCCTGTGCCAGGACGCCGGCGTATATTGCTCAATTGAAAATGAATAAACAAAAAACTAACCAGCAAGAGTAATGACTTTTTTTTTGCATATATTTATTATACAGTAGCGTCTTTGAATTATAATTTCTCTGCCTCAAATCCCCATCGCGATGTTTTGAACCTTCACAAACTTGTCCCAGAAACCAAAATCACGTCTTAAAGAAATGCTGCCATTTATAAAAAGTACTTCCGCACTGCACTGAATCCAGCGGCAATTAATGTTGACCAACAAAATCGCCGGGCAGAATAGAAAAATCCAAATTACATTTTGGTAAAATAGGGACATTTTTTGAGTATCATGAAGTTTATATATTAGGCATAAATAATGGAAATAACAAGGTGGCAATCGAATAAGTTTAATTGATTTTCTTTTACTCTTTAACATTTCATTATGGGGAAGTAAGTATTAAAATTATCGAGTATGTTAAAAAAAAGCAATTTCAAAATTAGTCTAAAGCAATCGATAAATATGTTTTATATATAAAATAAATTATGATGAATATTAAAGATTAAAATATTCATTCATGATAGATTTCAGTTTCTGTAAATAAAAGTAACAAATTCTAACAAATACGCGCGTATTTCATCATTTATATAAATAGTGTTAAATTAATTTCTTTGTAAACTTAAAATAAAAAAGATATCCAACAGGAATTAATATATAAATAACATTGTGAAGAAAATAATCTCAAAGTAAAATTTAGCAACAATTTAAATGAAAAACAATTTAACATTAACAAAGTGCTTCTCCTTACTTTTTTATTCATTTTTTCAATCCTTGAAAAATAAAGGGAAACAGCTTCCCGTGGAAGTAAAACCTGAAAAAGGGAATGTAAAACACCTTTTTTTATTAATTAACGACTTTTACTGCATATATAAAACAAAATTTATTTGAAGTAAGTGCTTCCAATTTATTGGATATTTTCAGGGCAATATCAAAACTTGTCTTTGTCTTTCTATTCCAAACATAACTAAATAATAATAAATTAATAAATAATAAATGAGAAATAAAATTAACAAATGAGACATAATAACCATTATAAACGAGACGTAGTAAACATAATAAATAAGAGTTTTTTTAGGATAACAATTATAATGAAACAATATTTGATTATATTCTAGTAATTTCCCAAATAATTTTTTCTTGTAGGAAACTATTAAACATCAGAGTCATGAATTACAGCACTATTATTCTAATTATTGAGTTTTTTTCTATTTACAACTTTAATTTTCTCAGAAATCACTAATTAAATTATGTGTAGACTATAAATAGACTATATATGTAGACTACTTTTTCGCTAAATATCAGTTATTGTTGGCATTATAAGAGCGTATCCTGAACCCAGATTCGTATACAGTGATTTATTTATATTTTTCTGCTATCGATAAAGTAAATATGTAAACAATTGATTAATCAAATTTCATTAAAAATCAGAGGGATTTATCGTCAAGAATTTTCGCGTATACTTCTTAAAAAAAGCATACGAAACCTTTTTTAAAAAGTAGTTGTGTATTATTAAATGCATGTCATTAGTGCACAATAGTTACGACAAAGCTTATTAACATGTAATCTTTAGCGATATTTATTGAAATGCAATTAATGCAGAAGTACCAGAAAACTGATAATTTTCTTTGAAGGCTTTTCATCGACTGATATAAACCAACCTTTGATACACATATATAATCGTAGTCATAAAATCACCTACAGCATTTCATATATTTAAGTTATTGAGTTTTTAAATTATGGCGTTTATATACTTATGAAATTATAGATGGACAGATGGTCAACAACTCAATGGATTCTGTTTCAAATTTGATATATATTTATACATAAGACGTAAAATCTGTGCATCAAATTTTATTTATCTAGCTAACTTCGTTTTGCAGTTAAAGTTTTAAATTATATTGTATGTTGATTTCTGTCAAAAACTGATAAGCATCTACAAATGTGATGTAAGGATCATATATCAAAGTCATAAAATTCCATACCGAATTTCATATATTTGTCATTGCGTTTTTTTCAATTATCGCGTTTGTATTCTTATGAAAATAAAGTAGGACAGAAGAACAACCGGTCGAAGAATTTAGTTTCAAATCTGTTATAAATATATAAAGATGTAAAATCTGTGAATCGAAATTCACAGTAATAGTGAATCACGATTCACTTTAATATATATTCTGAAAAGATTTCATTTCATTCAAAATTAGATAGACCTACAAATGGGATTTAAAGACCAAATACTAAATTTCATCCATCTAGTTCAAAGCGTTTATATATATATATATATATATAATTAGATTGTTTGCTTTCTTTCAAAATATGAATATGAAGACAAAATATTTATCCGAAGAAGTTGTGTGGAATCCTTAAGCATGGTGAGGGGAATAGTAAAAATTTTCAAGAAAATACATTTTTCTGAAATCCTAAAACTGACTTATATTACATGTTACATCTATATACATAAAGAAGTTGGAATTAAAAAAATATATTCATTGCTTCTTCTTGTCATAAGAATAAAAGCAGAAAATTAATATTTCTTGCCATACAATTATTTTCTTCTAAAAAGGAATGTCAAGGGTTGCAACTTAATATTTCCTATACTAAAAAATAATTTTTAAAACACGTTACATTGTAAAAAATAACGAGAAAATAAAATTCATCTGATTTATGGATAACCCCCGCAGCTGCGTAAATTTGCAACAACTGTTAATTGTTTAAACAGAATCCGAAACAGAAAAGATGATTTCATGCTTGAGTGGCGGGTCTTTTTCATTGCAGTGAAACAAAAAAGCTAGATTATCTGTTGCATGTTCTGCGAAATACAGATAAAAAACTCGTTAACCGGGCAACTGGAAAAACTTGTCGAGAAGTGAGTCTTCTTTGTTATGATTACCGGACGTCAAGGTCGGGTATTTCACTCAAGACAATCTTACTCTCGGGTCAGTGGTGCGTTTCTACCAGGCAAGAGTCAGTTTCAAACAAAATATTCATTAAGAGCCGAGTCTTATAAAGCTCTTGATTTCTTTTAGTACTTGCCGGTAACCTGAACTAACTCTAGTATTGAGTGAACCCTCGAACTATCTACATCAGTTAGTTCTTTTTCAATTGCTCTTAGCACTGAACTGGCAGATCATACTTTGCTTTTCACCTGCAGTTTCCGTACCGGTATCTCTATTTAGAAAATTTTACGATTTCGAATGTAATTCACCATTTTGGAGTTGGAAAGATTTCTAAGATTGAATTTGTGATATTTTACTGCAGAATTTTTACAGTATGAAATATTTTCTGGTGCTCCTTCTGGTGGCCTCTGTGGTGGCCATAGCTGTCGCCCAAGAAGATGAGGATGAATCTAAGCCCAAAGAGTCTTGGTGGAAGGGATTTAAAGAACGTGTGAAATCTGTGATGGCTCGCTGGCGGGATGACATCAAAGTGCTGTGGGACGATGTCTTGGCAAAAGCTGATGACATGCGTGGATGGACGACTGAGGTGTTCGAAAGTCTAAAACTCAAAATGAAAGAATGGGTAGAGAAGAGACCTGAAGTTCCAGATGATGAAAAGAACGAGATCGAAACTTTCATCAGCAAACTCAAAGTACCTACAGAAGCCCCCAAACACATCGACCCATGAGTTCAGCTTGGACATGAGATTAAAAAACATTTATCCTTAATTTTTATGAGGAATTCTTCTTAATGAAGATATGGATTTAAAAGGAAATCGGACTTCTTAGTTTTGTGGTGATTATTATTGGTTTATTTCGAAGTATAAGGTTTTCAGTGAGTGATGGTTTTGAACATTTGTTTGAGTAAAACCTATTTTTAATAATATTTCTTTCTTTTTTTTGTATAATTTACAGCCATGCATTTTTTTAAAAATGTCTTCTTGAATTGTATGATATATTTGTCATATTCTGATCCAGTTATAAAGTAACCTTATTTACTTTTTTCATGCCAATTCACCATTAAAATGTTGAATTTTTTAGTGTTATTAATTTTTATTGTAATTATTTCTAAAAGTGTTTCAAAGTACTTAGTTGTTTTTTAAAAATTATTTGAAGAATAACGAAGGCCAATTTATTTACTTTCTTAATTCTGAAAATGAAATATTAATGTATTAAATACCTAAAAGAGGTGTAAAAATTATATAAATATCATATTAAAAATCATGCAAGATTAAACTAAGTATAAAATGGAGTTGATAATTAAATACTTCTAGAAAACATAAAACGCTATTTGTAATGTTGTAAAAAAAACTTTAAAATTTATACATTAGTCATTTTTATTGTGAAAGGAAAAGTGTTAAAGATTTATTTATTTGCTGTTATCTTCATCGGTAATCGATAATAAATATTCCATACCCATCTTAGTAATTAATCCTCATAATACATTATTATCACATTGAAAATGGTTATTATTCTCAGATACAATTTTAACTTGTTAATACTGTGTAGATTTGAATTCGATTCAGTTATTCAAAAGAAATTTTGAATAATTTATATAAATCAAATTTTGGATAGATAATTAAAAAATCATATATTGAGGAAGTTTTATTATTTTTTTGAAACTGGGGATATAAACTTTAACATTTTAAAATCCTTTGAGAGTAGAGAATAAGCATCACTAGAGGACCGAGAAGCTACTGAATTTTTTCAACTGGAATTTTTTGATTAATTTAAGATGAAGACGAAAAAAATGAACTATCTTAATACGGTTTTCTCTGTTAATTATTCATTCAGAAATAAAAAAAGAATTCTTCACACTTTTTAAAATAAAAAATTGTTTTATAATCATATTGTATTTTGTTACGTAAAATTGTGTTTCATAATTTTTTTTAAATATACACATAGCATTTGTCATTTAGTAGTTAATAAATAAATTTTGAATGACATTGATTGAGAAAATATAAGGACTCATTATATATTTATAAATTTAAAGCATACCCTTGAAGAAAATACTTTTTTGCTTTTGACCAAAGATTTTACACATTTATAGCAATTACTGTTTTTGTGCTTTTATATAACTTAAATGATGCACGTAATATTGGGAAACGGCGAATAGAGAGGCATGCATATTAAACTCACTGAAGATTTAAGTAAGTTAAAAATTAATCTGAAAAAAGAGATCAAAATCATATTTTGTTAGATATGTTCTTAGAAAATATTTTACTCAATGTTGATTTTTTTTCTAAGTACCAACGAGTTAATATTTTTTAAGTATTTTATTAAGGCTAACTAGACATGTTTACCGTTGCCTTGAATAGAAAGTGGATTGTTTTGAATTGGTTGTATTACAAAGTATTCAAACTTTTATGTGTGATTTTACGTTACTTTCTAAAAAACAAATCTTTACTTTTTCTGAGTTGCTTCATTAATTTTAATTCAATTAAAAACTTGTTTATACTCTAATCAGTTTATTTTAATTTTCTTGATTAACAATTTGAAATTTATTTTTATGTTTCTTGATGAAAGTATCGCTTTGAGTTTTAAATTGTAACTGTTAAATTCAGCTTATAATTATGTATTTGTAAATGGTTGTGTAAAATTGTGTAATGGTAAAATATACATTAGGCTAATTAAATTAAATTAATAAAATTAATTTGTGAATTTAAGTAAGAAAATTATCAAACATTTTTTTCAACAAAAAAGATGCCTAAATACTTCTTCTGGATATATAAAATAAAGAAATTTGCTTTCATATTTATAATGTATGAAAATTTGTGTAATATAGCTCACCAACTTTCGAGCTATAGAATTCACAGCTTTTTAAATTAATGTAGTCAAATCTTCTACAGTAAAATTAATAATTCTTAAGTATAGAATATGCATTTGGATAAAAAAAAGTAGTTATAATTATTCTCTTTAGTATAAATTTGCAAGATATTTTAAACTATCGTTGTTTATCGGTATTATTCTGAAACCAAAAAACAATTTTAGAAAAACGAATCTCAGACTATAGCAGAAAAAACAATTTAAGTTTCTAAACACATATTTGGTATTTTTTAAATTTATTTTCTCATATGCAAAATAAAATCCCAAAAATATCGCAACCCCCAAAGAATTCATTCTCAAGAGTTTAATGAAAATACATTATATTGTAATTATTCTGTGTGATGAGATGAATAAGTTTTCATTATTTCCACAATTTCGTTGTTTTTGCAGTTTCACTTTTAACTTGTTAATAATTACACAAACTATTCTTTAAGTTTGTGTAATAATGCCAACTTTAAAAAATATGATACAATGTTTCTTTTTATAGTAATAACATCCATATTCACAGAGCGACAATTTTAGCTTAAAACTTTAGAATAAATTTCATCATTATAATCAGATAAATTGCTTCACATTGATAATTAAAAAGATGATGTTTGAATCAATTTAATTATGGAATTTTGAATGAAGCATTTTTCAAGTCATTAATTATCAATTATAAAATGGTTTATAATTACAAGATTTATTTGAAGATTACGTAGTACGTTAATTTTATTTTTATCTCTTTTCTTTTTTAATAAAACAGTAGGCACTGAAATGTACAGTTCTGATTTCAAACGTAAGTTGTTTTTAAGTAAAGCTATTATTAATCCAGAACTAGTAATTAAATATTAAATTCAAAAATTCTACTTTGTGCAGTAAAAAAAATCAGTTTTAAAATTAAAAAAAAGTCTCAAACAAAACAAATCAATAAAAATAAGCATATCCGTCCTTTAAAAGTTAAACTAAATTTCAAAACGGGTTGGGAATTCAAAGATTTCAGTTCTCCTCCTTTTATTTGAAGATAGTGACTTCCAAAACTGAAACAAAATAAAATGCTTTCTTTTCAGGCAAATAAAGACATATTAATAAACTTTTTCAAAACACCAAATACAAATTATTTATTTTTTTCTACTTCAGAAGATTAAACTAATTGAAGAGATGAACGAGATTTACGGAAATTGGGCAAACAAAAATATTATTTCAACATTATTTGTTCTATGAAATCTATATTGCATCAATGAAATCAATACCAATTGAATATATTTTCTGAAACTGTAATAACGCTTCAAATGAATCAGTATTGTTATTAACGGATACTGTGTATATCAAGCAAGTCAAACTATCAATAGCCAAAGAATAATTTTACTGCTCGGCTATTGCAACACAAAAGCTTCAATGAAAATTTCACTTCACATATTTTTAATATTATTTTAAACTGAACATTATAAAATAAATTATTTTTTGCATTTAAATATAAAAAAAATTATTAATCCTAGAAAACTGAGGAGTATATTCATTCAGGTAGATCAATGCCATTGACGTTATATATTTACGAAAACCATCATTTTGACGTATTTTGGTTTTCATGAGCTGAATAAAACCATTTCTATTATTTTTTCAATTCGGGCTGATAGTTATTCGCGAAAGGAGACAAATATATACTCAAATTTATCCTTCTCGTTTGCCTAACCTTGTAATCTCAGAATTCTGTATGATGTTTGTTTATCTCTAAGGATATCTGTCGAAATGACGGAAAAGTTGGTTTCAAAATTAATCGTAATAAAACAGATTTTTACATGAATAATATTTTAGTGACTTAATGTTTTAAATTGGGCTCTCTTAAATGTCTAGATAATGCACAAGAATATTCTGAAATTTCATGTTCCAGTTGGTTTAAGAGCTTGTCTTGATAGCACTCAAGCAGAATAATGAATTATCTACTCATCTGTAACAACTCGGAAATCATGTCAAATTCGCTTTGAGAACAATAGCAGAAGTAAAAGTATTTTTATTAAATGTAAAAATAACGTTTGAGGAAATGTAAATGGTCAATAGAATGTGTCTTCAAAAAATGCGCAGAATAAATGTACGAACAGTAAAAATTTACATATGTTTATATTTTTTTATACAGCCCTAACAGATTCGCCTGTTTTATAATAAGTCTAATAAGATCATAATTTTTAAAATTTATTTAATCTTTTGTTTTTCAAATGCGTGATTTTCTGAGTCCATTATTTTGATGGATTCCCTAAAAGGCATAAAATATGTCTGTAAACCTAGTGCTAATGACTATCCGAAAATCAGCATGTGCTAAGGGATATTAAATAATCAATAGAAAGCATTTTATCACAAAGAAATTGGAGTTCAGTTTCTACCTAAAGTTTATGTAATAAGAGACAACAAAATGTTTTCTTCTGCATTATTTTTAGTTTCCAGTTTACCATCGTGTAAGAAAGAGACATTTTATAGTTTTATTACTTTTATTCTTTTGTGTCTGCTCATACAAAAAATTTCAACTGGATTTGATAATACTCAAAAATATTTGGATATAGAGTCATGCTATGCGTGTAATTCAAATTCATAGTTTTAAAACTTGTTTTGAAGTCCTATCATTTACTTTGGAATTGTTTACCATCAACAAGATTTTCTGAGCAGTAAAAAAAAAAAAAAAAAAAAAAAAAAAACACGGGTTGAGATAAAAATTTATGATTTAGGACGAAATCTTTAATTATACCTTAAAGTTTAATTCTAATTTTTTTTCAGAATAAATCTAATTACACAAATGGATTTTTTTTTCTGATTGCCATTACTTTACATGTTTTTTTAAACTGTTTGCTTCTTGTAACTGATTGTTTGATTTTGGCATATTAAATTTGTGATCTTTATATATATATATATATATATATATATCTTATTATTAATTTCTTTCGACCATCAGAATAAGAACTTATATGCATTGTTTTGTGGGTTCAGTAAATAGGATCAATCAAATTAATCGGATCTCAAGCCATTAAATTATTGTTTTCTTCGATGGATGGATTTTTTCAATCGAATAAAAGACATTAGAACCATATCGCTTTTATTTTATTTTGTTTATAGCTTTTTCGAATTCAGATAGCAAAATAAATACTTTTTGTGCTTTACAACAGCTTCCAAAAGTGTAAAGTATTAAAACGATTAACTAAATTTCGAAACATTATTAATATTTAAAACTACAGAATTGTAATTAAATATGTTTTGTTGTTTTTGTATTCTATTGTTTATTGATATAAGAATATTTCGGTGTTTCCACTATTTTTACAAATAAACTTCCCGAAATTTCAGAAACGAAATGCAATTTGCAAGGGCTATATAAAGAAAGCGAAGAATAGCAATTTTATAGCTCAAACCCTCAGAAATTATTGCGGCTTTTATGTTTAATAATTCCAAAGTGAAATGTAAAAAATTTCCCTTTTCAAGTATTCAACACTTTATCGAGTGTAGAGAAATGGTAATTTACGTGCATAAGTAGGACGAAATTACCATAGTTTTAGCTGGTTCAGTTTATTCTTTCAATAAGTGAATTGTAATATTAAAAATTAAATGAAATTCCGAATACGAAATTTTTATTTTAGCGAGGTTCATCCGACCCCACAACGATTTAAGACGAAAGTGTTCTTTTTTTAAGAGCTGATCACATGTTAGCAGGGTTACAATAATTTAAGTCGCTGAAGCCTAGTCAGCGCATGGTTGCAACTTTTTAAGAAAGAGCGCTAATGAAGCGATTTAAAATAGAGCGCCAACGAAGCAGTAACAATAAAAACAATATAAACATTTCTTTTTCGAAAATTGGGACAAATAAAAATCAAATCAACGTGTTAGTTTTTAATCAAATCAATCAATGAACTCAAAATTTTCATTATAAGTTTGATTATAAAAAAAATTGATATTATCTTATGCAATCAGATAAGAATGGATAATTGATTTGAAGCTATTTTAAATCTTCTAGCCAGAAATTTGTCGATTGACTATACTAAATATTTTCGTCAAAAATCTAAAAAAAAGTTATTTTATAAATTTCTAAAAATTATTTACATTTCAGTTTTTATTAACAGGAATGAATTACATAAATAAATGAAATTTATCATGAAAACAAAATTTCTTTTTATCTATAAATTAAAAATCCATATTTTAAAAGCTTAAATCCACTAAAGAAAAATTAGACTTCCTTCATTAACAATGATCGAAATTTTCCATGCTAATGCTTTGGAAATGCTTAAAACAAATTTCATAGACCATCTATGATGAGATAAAGTTGAGAGAAACTTGATAAGATTATGATATTCTATTCATTTAAATATATTCTTGAAATTTCTGAAATTAAAAAGTTTTCAAATGATGCTCAGCTTTTTGACTTTTCCAAAAATTACAGAAATCAAAGTTTATCTACCTCCATTTTATACAAAGTAATAATGCGTAAAAAGATATTTGTAATAAGAGGTTTACAGATATTTGTAATAAATGAAGACGTAAATATAAAAAATATAAATAATAGAAAGGCAAATTAGTTGGAAATCATTGAAAAATTATGTTGTTGCTGGTTAGTTAGAATAACTTGAACTGTGTTTTTAAAAATTTCGAACTATTAACCCTTTTACTTAAAAATCATTGAATTATTCAAAAACTTATAAAATGTTTATTTAGTTAGCCTCAAAGTACTTAAAATAAGAATATATCAAAATGAATTTAAAATTTTGTAGAATTAAGGACTGCACACTTATACTAAAAATAAAAGGGTAAAAATTTCAGAATATTACTTTGTATTAATTATTTTATACCAGATAAATTTTAACACATCTAAAATATAAAATCTGTTTAAACAAACAACAAAAAAAAACTGAGTATATTTTTGTTACAAATTATTGTTTATTATAATTTATTAACATAATTCTTAGCATTTGAAATCTCATTTGATATTCCAAATGCATGCAATTTTTAATCAAAAACAAATTCTTCCTGAAACAATAAAATTATTTTTATTACTGTCTTTAACTTATCTAATAAATAGTCACATATTGTAATATTTACATGTTTAAAGTTTGGATTAAAAATATCTGAAATTTCAATGCTTAAAAGATAAATAATTTTCAATAGATTTTCAATAATTTTTTAGAAAATAACTTTCATTACCTAAAATATACTACAAAATTAGTATATATGATGCTCAATTTGGGCATCTGTTGCTGAATTTCTCTGGAAAATAGTTTCATTTTCATAAATGTTATTATCAGTTCACGTTTTAAGAAGGAAAACAATTCTTTTCTTCAGAAATTAAGAATGACAATGAAAATTGTTATGTTTCGAAGTCCTTCGAAGTTTAGATAACATGCAATGAATGGAAGGAAGTTTAAATTCACTGAATTTGAAAGTCCTTTCAAGTTAACATTAGATTAAATGCAAATAAAGGAAGGAAGTCAAAATTTTTGTATCATGCATGTTTTGCTGAAATTAACAAGTGCATTCTTTTATGGCTATTTTCATTGACGTTCCATCTCCATCCTCTCAAGGTATTCCCTCATTTCATCCTTCTCTGTTTCTGAGGCATCAGAGGCCTGGTCAATCCACTCCTTCATTTTCTGTTTGAAGCTCTCGAACATTTCTTTACTCCAGTCTCGCATGTCACTGGTACGGGCTTTCACCTCTTGTTTAAATTCGTTCCACATGTCTTTCATGGAATTCCAGAAATTTTTCATTAGATTCTTAAATCGAGTCATCAGAGATTCATCTGATCCTTCATCTTCTTGGCACAAAACTGAATTGATCATCAAGCAGAGAACAATTGTGGAAAACAGCAGGGACTTCATGATGAATTAAGGATATTAGCAAGGTTTTGATTTCCAAACTTGTCAATAAAGTTGTTTCTTATCCTCTTTCAGCGTACAGAATTAGTTTCTTATCCTCTTTCAGCGTACAGAATTCTTCAGACTTTGCTAGGAGGGCAAAGATAAGATCTGGACAGTATTTTTCAGTCAAAAAATCCGCAAATGGATTTGAAGGCAAATCTCTTTGTGCGTTTTAATTAAACAGGTAGAAAATTGCAGTTCTTTGTTTAAACTGGCTTTCAATAATTCGGAATACTATAATTCAATAAGAATTTTATAGTTATAGAGAAAATAGATGGAAAAGATCCAAAATGTCAGGAGAGATGTCACTCTCAATATAAGTGAGTCGTTAATGAAGGGTCAGTTTCCTGTCTTTAAATACCACAATGGAATATTGCATCAATGAATAAAAACTCAAAATAATAATAATAAAAAAAGATTACAAGACCTTGAAGCTCTTTTATCTAGAGCTGGAATAATTGATGTTTTCCTGCTCCAGTACAAGTAGAACAAGCCATTCAAAGAGCAGGAAAACGAAATTCTGAGGCAAGTATCCTATGATTTTAATCTGAAAAGTGATACAAAACACCTTTTCAGCGATGGGGATTTTTTTTGTTTGATTAGAGTTCCACAATGAAAAATTACTACGAAATGATTTCAAGGTTGTAGCAACTATAGAAAGCGTCACGAAAAGCGTTGGTCATTTGTATTATGTCTGATACTCGGAACTGTTGACACAGAATTCAATAGCACGTTTAGGCACAATTTTATACATGTGCAGTCGGTAAATATACAGAAAAACATAATAGGAACAACATTCTCATGCAAATTAAATCCATAAAAAGATCAAAGTTCGGTTATATAGCAAAATTCCAAAATAATGAAGTTGTTTTTATCATAAGTCTTTTCAATTTTTTTCAAAACCATATTCAGAAATGACAATTCTATATGCAAATCAATTCAAAAAAAAGAAAGACAAATTTAAAAAAAAATCCTGCTATTATAATCTGATCCAAATCTATTTTCGTGCTGCGAGTTATAAACAATATTTCACGCATCATTTCACTGAGAAATTGTTAAAGGCATACTGGGGTCAACAAAACTTTGAATGTAATTATTTTTGAATTATTTATGATTTATTCTCCTTTTATTGCTCCTTTTAAAACTTTAACTTTGAAGAATTGCATATCATTGAAAAGAATTTATCGACTCTATTTTATAATTATTAGTTCATCATCAAAATAAATTTGGATGGAAATTAATAAGGTTATTCTTAGTGAATGTAAATGTAACTATAATCGTATAAATGTTCGAATATCACGTTGCATAAAATGCAAAAATAATTGAGCATATACATTTGATAAATGAATCGAATATAATTTCTCTACAAATTTAATATTCCAATTTCAAGATGCTAGAATTCTAAGAAATTCTAATTCCCTCTTTGAAAAAGGCATACCTTGCATAGTCTTATTTTCTTTTCATTTTGCAAGCTTCACAGATTTTAAACATAATCCAATTTCTTTAACTTTCAACAACGAAATAAATCAAGTGATCTAATATTCAATGAGACAATTAAAGAAATTTCAATTTATTACTAAGAATTAGACAACACATTTTTGTTGATTATCAAAATATAGAAAATGCTTACATGAATATTAAATTAAACTACTAAAAAAATGTTTTTGATTTTTGTGAAACAATATATTTGAAATTTACTGCGAAAAAAATGCCAAAATTCAGTGCTACAAAAGAAACTTTCAAAAACGTCTCATTCAAGGTGCCCTTGGCCATCTATTATAAGAATCAAATCCTATGTTCCTATAATGCCTCAAAACATTTTTCCTGCATTTATTTAATTAGATATTCATTCTTTTTTATTAATCTCTCGTCTAATTATGCATCGATTTTCACAGTACCGAAATGTTATTTTCATATTTCACCTGTAAACTAAGCAGATAAGAAACAGAATATTTCTCGCTTTCAACAGTAAAAGAAAATCATGCGATTTAATATTTGATGAATTAAAGAAATTGATCTGGAATTTATAACAATTTGCGTTAAACATTATTGAAAAATGCGAAAAAATAATAATCAATAAAGAAACATAAAAATTGCATTGCTATTAGTTTGCTTCTTAAATTTTAAAATCGTGTAAAATTCTTTTTGGCATTTGGGAATGAAAAAATTTAATAAATTTTTAATTGCTCAAAACTGCAATTAATATTTCAAAAAGATTAAGGAACACATCCTCATCTTTTAAATCATGTTTGCCAAATTTGATAGTTATGAACAGAACACACGCATTCTATCTTAATAGAAGCAGAATTTTTTTTAAAGTTCTTTTAATTGATACTCCAAATTGTTCTATGAAATTAATCTTTAAAAGTGCATGTTTATTGCGGAATAACAAGAGATTATGAAAGGATAAACATATTCTCCAGCCTTTAGATTTTAATGATTGAAGAGAAAGACTGTATGAAATGTTTCAAGGAACATAAAAATTGTTTAAATATTATTTCAACAATCACTATAGTATTACTACAAATTTCGAAATACAATAATAAGAATTATATATTTTAAACACTGCCAAAAATTTCAACAAAAACGAAATGAATTTTTTAAAAGGATTTTTTTTTTCATTTTAAGATGGTGTGAAAATTTTCATATAATAATATTTCCCTAGTTATTGATAAAAAAAAATCCCGTAATTAGATTCTAATTAAAATTCGAGAATAAAAAGACTCAAGCTCACTCTTTGAAGCATGCTTGTTTCGAATGTGCTATTTTTAAACTAGATCATTTTTTCCTTAGCATGCAACAGACGTATATCAGACATATATTCATTTTTATTGTTAGCAGAAAAACTATGTTACTTATTTATATGTTGCTTTTGAATTAGCATCTCCATTTAAAAACTTATATTAAATATTTTTTTTTTGTGATGGATCAAGTAAACAGATTTTAAACGAGAAAAGAATGTTTCTTATGAAACAAATTTTCTCTCTGAAAATTTCCTAAGAATTTCAAAGAAATGCAACATTTCCTAACTGAGAGAAAATTTTTCTCTAAATTGAAGTGATAGAAATATAGATCACTGTAACAGCTTCAATAGCAGCTGTTATTTGAAAGTTGTTGCCACGGGTTATTAAAATTGATGCAATAAGAATTCCACTTATTTAATAAAGGCTTATTAGATTAGGAATTCAAAAGTACATTGGCAATAAAAAGTGAAGTGAAAAGACTATTGTTAAGGCAAATTGTTATGTTGAGGAACATTACTGATTTAAATGATTTTGCACGATTGTATTACTTTTAATTCATTGTAAATACAATATTTAACTTTATATAATAAGAGGAAAATAAATTCCTTTATTTATGGAAAAACAATTCTAATGAAGAGGTTTAGTTAAAAAGAGTGGAAAATTTTCATGTGAATTTTTGCTTGAAAAGAAAATGTTGAATCAGAGAAAGTTAAGATGTATTGCTGATTTTTTTATGATTTTGCGCTATTTTATTATATTTAAGTGAATGCAAATATAATTTTTACCTTTATATAATAAAAGAAAAAAGAAATTCCCTTATTTATGAACAAATGGTTTTTAATGAAGGGATATTTAGTTCAAAAGAGTGAGAGATTCTCATGAGAATTTTCACACATAAAGAAATTTTTGAATCAATGAAAAAAATAAAAGCTACTTCATGATACCAAAAAAAGCGTCCTTTATTTAAGGAAATGTTTGACAAGCGAGAGTTCAGGTAAATGATAACAGTGCTTACAGCACACTATGTAATTTAGGAAACTGAAACTCAATTTGCAGCTCATTTAAGAAATCATTCAATTGATTGAAAGTGATTCGTCAAAATAAACAAAACCATTTGGGGAGCCTGAGAGAATCATTATTAGTAAGATTCTTTGGAGATTTTTTATGAATCAGGGACAATTTCGTGGAAAATTTGACCTTTATTATCTTTGATGTAATCCAAAACAGATTTCATTATGCAATACCTTACGTCTGACACATAATGGATATAATTTGAGACACTTGCGATTTCTTTGATTACTTGATGGATACTGATTGTATTTTTAAATGAAAATAATTTCATTTTGCTTCCTTCTGACTTTATTACAAGGATTTTATTCCCTTATGCCCCTTTTTTTGTTCTTTTCATACTTTCTGTCATTATTACTTTTTCACTACACTTTTTGCAAGTTTCGTTTTACTAAGTTGTCCACCTTCTAAATGGTATTAATGTTTAATTTTGATCTGAGGAGGGGTAAATAATATTGATAAGGGAGATCCTATATGGAAAAACAAAAACTTGGTGTCTTGATGGAAAGATCTCTGCTTAGGAATTGGAGAGTTTCAGATTCGAGACCCGATGCCACCGACGAGCCATCGTGTAAAAGCCTTATCACACAGCGAAATATCGTCGGCACTTTCAGTCAGCAACGACAACGAAAGTGACTTCACTTCAAAGTTTCACATGATTGGTTGAATTTCGTTTGCAGACAATATTTCCGTCACTATCGTCGGCATTTTCAAACCTGGTTAGAAAAAGTTGTCGATTACAAAAAAACTGGCTTGATTGGTTCTTGAGGATAGAAACTGAAAACTGCAGACGAAAATTGCGGATGATACTTCGCGGTGTGATAAGGCCTGAAGTTGACTTGTTGTTCGCCAAATCTGTCGGGGCCAAACGCTCACCCGCTGACGTGGTGTGGAAACTTGGAGAAGGGTATACGTACCAGCTCAGGTGTCCTTTTCACCGTCTGACTGTGATTTAAAATTGAGAGTTCTGTCCCAAAATATCTCTACTATTGCTTTAAAACGGTGCATTAATATAAGTAAATAGGGAAATGTTGCTTATCTCATTCCTAAACATTTAACTAATATGCATGTGATTTTCTATTACATCTTTCGTGAGTAAATCGGTATCAATCAGTTTTAAGATATGCTTGGTAAGCTAACAAATCATCTTGAAGGTGCACATCTTCTAGTTTTATGTATACTTATTAGCATGCTCACATAAAAATGGGAAAATATTTACAAATATGTGGTTTATTTGAAAATTAACAAGTGAAAAAAATTTGTAATCATTTTCAAAACATTAAATTTTGATTATTCTAAAACCTATTTAGAACAAAGAAATTTTTTCAGATATCATTTTTCACATGTATTATTACAATGCATTAAATAAGGCATAGAAAATTGAATGGGATCATTTTGAAGATTTTAGATAAACTCATAAAAATAGTCAAGGAATTTAAAAAAAATAAAACCTAGAAAAATCGGAGAATATTAAACTGTAGAATTGTTGGTTATCTGTTTATTATGTTTATTATCAATCTATAATATTATTTCACTTCAATTGTATTACTATATAGTTCACTTCACTTCACTGAAGCTTCATTATTATTACCACTTTTTTAGCAATATTACAATTTGATTATTATATTCATAAATTATATGGCCAAATTTTCTTTATTTTTGCATAGCATTTAATTACATTTCCTTTATTTTCAGTTGATTCTTTTAAAGCCTTATCACACGGAGAAATATCATCAGCAATTTCCGTCAGCAGAAACTGACGTCTTAGTGACACCACTTCAAAGTTTCACATGATTGGTTGAATTTCGCTTGCGGACAATATTTTCACCACTATCGTCGGCATTTTCTAGCTGGCTAGAAAAAGTTGTCGATTATGAAAAACTTCCTTGACCGGCTCTGAGGGTAGAAAAGGGAAATAGCTGATGGAAAGTGCAGACGATATTTCGACGTGTGATAAGCATTTAAAGAATTTTCATCAATATTTAGCTTTTTTTAATGTGAAAGCTCACTTTTAGAAACACCTTACAAGAAGAAAGGGTTTTTGGAAAACTTCAGATTAAAAATATAATTACAAAAATCTTTAATATAAATAAAAATCAAACAATCCGAGAAGCCAGGAGCTAGATTTAAAAGACACTTTTCGAAGTAGTTTTTAAAATTTTTAATCAAAATTTTCAGGAAATTTGATTTTTATGACTGGTTATGTAGGGTCAGCGCAATCGAAACATGTAGTGAAAAGTTGTCAACTAGTGCTGAGATTTAGCCTATAGTCGGAGAAAAAATATGTTGTAAATTTTGATTAAATTTAATTGATCTTCTTAAAAATATGTTTATTTAAACTCCATAAAATATTTTGTACATTTATTCTAATTGCATTATGCCTCTGATATTATGTTTACATTTATTCTAAAACTCCATAAAATGATTAAAATAAGTTCTACTACATATTTTTAAAAATATTTAAAATAAACATGGTATTTTTGGCACTAAATTTCTCCTGCTTTGTTTTAAAAAAATCAATCATGTTATAAAATATCAGAATTGGATATCCTATAATGCACATCTTAAAGAATTGACATGGGATTGAAACAAAAATTTATCAAAATCTCAAAATATTTGCAGAGTATAGAAGTTTGAAGTGAAATCGAGTTTCTTTCTTTTTTTCTCTTGGGGAATTTTAAAATTCTTTTATATCTCAAAATCGCTCCTCAACATTACGGCAAATTATCCTCAAATAGATATTTGATCGATTCCTTAGAGAGTATTATAAATAAAGATTATGACAAAATGCAAGCATAATTAAACAGTATTTCAGTTATTATGCATTATAACTAGTGAAAAAAAGTAAGTTTATAAAAAAAAACTAGAAAAATTGAACCGCAAATCAATTTTATCAAACTACTTAGTATCAATTTCTAAATTCTTAAATTGGGGATTCAGGAACTTAAATGAAAAGTACAAAACTTTAAAATTTTTTTATTATTAACACATTTTAATGCAAAAAATAAGGTAATATTACATACATAGAATGAAATTGCTGCATCTATATTCACTGAACAATTCTGATTGGGAGATATTTACAAATTGCTATTCTTAGCTTTTTAAGATTTTTTTTTTCTGAAAATATAAATTTATTTTTAAACTTAAAATTATTTGTATTAATAAAATAATAAAATTTTATTTCTCTTAAACTACTAGTTTAGGAGACTAAGAGCTACAAACGCAACAATATCGTCCTATATATCCATATGGGATCAATTTTTTACACCTTGCCTATGAAACATTGTAAAGAGTTTTTTATAAAGAAATCGCAACATTTATATTAATATTAAAAACCGGCTGTAATGTTATTTTTTATTAAAAATGCTTGTTAGAAATTTTATTTTTGATTAATATTATTTATTCAAAATTCATTCCATTTTTTTATCGCTCTCTGTGCATGTTTTCTCTTAATGAAATTACTTTCGAATGTATAATATCTGAATAATAATGTTATGATTTTATTGAAAAGCATTTCTATTAAAATGCATATTCAATTTATATGGTCAACGATTGCAATCAAAGGAAGTGTTAAATTCTCATTCATCAATTATTATTCTACTTTACTTTTACGAATTAGTAGTTTATTAGGAAATTTTTTTAGAAAAAAAAAATCTGAAACTTAGATGCAAATATAGAGCCATTTCTTGAAACATTCTTTTCTTCAAATTTAAGAATTATGATATTTCCGAGTGTGTAAAAACTGAGCATCTAATTATTTTGTTCCTCCTCTTATTCCCTTTGTTTTAAAACACAAACAATAGTGTGTTTGTTAAATTGGCATTTTAGGTAGTTATATTTCAAGTAAAACTATTCTCTTGGAAAAAGTTTAGCTTATTGAAAAAGAGAGAAAGGTTAGTTAATATAATAATTTTAAATTTGAAAATTATAATTTTTTCCTGTTATCCAGGTAACGCAATCCGTTGCATTATATTATAAAATACTGAGTAATATTAAGCAATTGTTGAATATTAAGCAATTTTCAACAATATTGCGAATATTGATCGCTGTCATACAATATTATACAATATCTGTGCTACTAGGATAAGAATAAATCCTTAATGCACTGGTAATAAGTTTGATATTCGTATAAAAACAGAGATTTTAATAAATAAAACATTTCACTTTCCCAACTTTTAAGCTACATTATTGAAGAGTAACAAAAAACGATTTATCTACACTTCATGCCAATATTTAGGTTTTTAGCTATACATTTAAAAGTGATTTATATTGGAAAGAAATTTTAATCAAATAGTATTTAATACTTATTTTACCCAAGATGTACTTTAAAAATTTATAAAGAGAAATTTAACACTAGGAACCAATTTAAAACATCACATACTAGTAAAAAGTGTTTGGTAAATATGTAATTTTAGGCTTTATAAATATGCAAAACATTTGTTAATTTAAAAAAATTAATTTTGTTATTTGTTGTACATTAATTGAGTGAAGCAAAAACATTTTAAAGAATTTATCCTACGAGACAGCTTTCTTAACACTCCTCCCCCACAGAATCATTAATTACCATTAAAGTTTATTCTTTCATTGATAACTGATCGGCATCAAGTGTCTTCCTGTTGAAGTTTCTCAAAGTGAAAGGATGATACCATTTTATTTTCAAGTATGAAAAAATACTTTGAGCTTTAGAAGAGCTTAATTCTCAAGCTAAACAAGCACAGATAATTAAAGTTGGTGAGAATAAAGTCTTTTAAATTCATTATAAACTATTAATAATAAAAATAATCATGATGCTTATATCTATTTAAGGAATATCGTATATGAAATTTTAATAAATTTTGAACACAATTATTTAAAAAGTGTGTAAAACACATAATTATATAATTCTTATCATATATTTCTTTAATAGACAACATTTTATGTACACAAATTAATAAGTTACTTTAAATTTCTAATATTTTGATTTAAGTTTAATAAAGTTTTGTTTTGCAGCAAAAGAACTGAATTTGATCTGCAATAAACTCTTAAATATTACAAAACAAAATGCAACACTTCTTTCAATTGTATGAAATTCCTTATATTTACTAATAACATACTGTTACGGATTTTTCATATCCTAAAATCCGTCGGGTTCTTTTCACCTCGTATAGTGGGTGTATATGGTGTTAGAGATGAGATGAGCATACGCAATGATCAGTCTTTCAGTAGAAGACACAACACAGACGCTTATTTAAAGGACAACACACAGACGGCAAATAATTACCACACAACTATGTACAGGAAACAACTATATACAGTCGAGACGAACACACAGGACAACACACTGCAGAAAGTAGCCTATAACAGCAACAGTAGTCCACAGGTAGAAATTCCGTAGTGACAGCGTCCACAGTTCACAAAGTGGCCCGACAGGTTTCTGGCAGGAGAGAGAATCTTTAAGGGATTATGTCTACACTCACGTAGGTCTCTCCGTAGCAGGCTAAAACTATTCCTCTGTCTCTTCTTGCCTTTGCTGCCGACTCACTACTTCACGCAGTGGGACTACGCCTCAGTTCAGGAAAACTCCATTCCCGACGACGACACAGGCTTCATCAAAATATGCCACACAGAGATCAGCAGTCCTCCGTTCAGGACTCCTCAATTCAAGACCTCTCTATTTAGGTCTTCTCGATCAATTCCGCCACGCTTCTTGTCTTCTTCTTTGAACATCAGACCGTCGTACTTCGGCTTGATTCCTCTTGATTCTTCTTCAGGTCTTTTCCTTTCCTTTTTCGACTCCTCTGCAGACTGGCTGCTTATATATACCCACGGGAGGTGGGGCTAACATCTTCTGGACATAACAGGTGCATTCTGGATGTATTACGGCTCCTAATGGACGGATCGGGAAAATTCTCGATGTTTCGGGTATCATCCATATTATTGCCAAAGTCGCCAAATGGTCGCCAAGTTTGTCTTCAAGCCCTGGGACTTCTGACTTCACACCCATTCACTATTCGATACAGATTACTGTAAATCTCTCTTTCTTACGATGACAGTATCAGAGCGATAAAGCAAAATTACACATTCGTAGCAGTACAAAGTTACTTCACATAGAAGGAACTTTATACATCATTATAAATATTAACTAATATTTAATAAGCAAAATTTTACAAGGAAAAATTTATAATTTACTTAAAATTTCTAATACTTTCTTAATTTATGGATAGTTTGGTTTGGTTTTATGACACAAGAGCAAATTTTGATGCATGATTAACTCCGTTTACTCAGATTTGATACATTTACTACTATGAAACTACTCAGATTTGATACATTTTTTAAATATCTTTTGTGAAAAGCTGAAAAGGCACTTGGAAGTAAAATTAATTCAACAATCAATCAAATACAGGAAAAGACAAAAAAATTCACTGTTTCTTTGAAAACTACTGTGCAAGTTCTTATTTCTAAAATCTACAAGGGGCAAATTGATTCACACAATATATTGACACTTACAATATATGCAATATAGTAGGGTTTCTACAGAATTGGAACTTCAAAAGGAAATATTTCTCTCCTGTCATTTGCAATTGCTTTGCCCAATGGAAGAAGCCAAGGATTTATCAAATGTATGCCAAAATATGAAATGTCTTTGCATGAATAATGTAATGAAATGCATTTACAAATGTCACTCAAGCCTACCACATTGCAACAAGTAGATTAATTTTAATTTCATTTTTTTTTTAACTTTTCCCTTTATAAGAAAAGCATAAGTTTTGTTTCCCACAACATTAATTTTTCTTCATGTATTTTGAATAAATATTTAGTGGCACTCTCATTATTTTTTCTGAATAACAGTTCAAGTGATTTTAATTCTAGTTAGGCTTACTTAATTTTCTTTCCTCTTTCCTTTTTATTATTATTATTATTAACAATTTCAAATGAAAGAATTTTAAAAAGTATTAAATTACATTCTTATATTATGGTGCAGAAATAACATTTGTGTCATTATTCTTTGACATGAGGCTAAAAAACCTTAACAGAATATATTAATTGTAAACCTTGAGACAAGAATTTCTTTAAAACTTGAGATTATTTAGGCAGTTTTTAATACTCTTATATGATTAGTTTCTAATTATTTTCCATTTCATAAATTAGTAACATAAATTTTTGTCCTATTGATTTCAGTTTTTTTTCTTTATTACCCTGAATATAATTACAAATTTGCCTACACAATCCGGTATCAGAATATATATAAGTATCCGGTATCAGAATATATATAATATAAGTTCTATAAGACTTTTGCATGTTAATTACATAATTTCCAATAGTCAATAGATATTTTATTTGTACTTTTAAAAGAAGTAAAAACTCAATCATTATTATAATTGCTTTCTAGGTTCATCAAATCTGATCAAAAAGGAAAGATTAACCTAAAGAAATGTTTATGTATAATTTTCTGTACGCAGCAGATGGTTTAGTTATACATATATAATATTTATATAAATGTGTGTAGATTTGTAGAAACTTCAAATTCTTCAATTATTTCGAATATTGTAAATAAAATTTAAATTTTATTTATTAATAGCTTTGTGACAAAATTATTTATTCTTAGAAATCACGAGCCAGTTTCAGGATGCTGCTTAGGTGCACAAGTCTGTACTGAAAATTCAGTCAAAAATTTGAAGTAAATTATTATTTTACTCTGAATTTGTAAAATATTATTAAATGATGGGCTTTACAAATAATTTGTTTTGGGCAGTTGTTTGTCCTGTCTTCAATAAAGAAAGAGGGGGAAGTGATAAATTAAAAAAAATATTTGTCTAAAGGTATTTCGTATAATTTAAAGTAGTGTTGCATTTTTGGCTTGGAATTTTAGTGAAATGTTCAGTTAATCATACATGAAATTTGGTTCTTTTGTTATCAAAACAAAATCAAAATAAACACAAATATTAGAAATTTGAAGTAAATTATTAACTTGTGCTTGTAAAATGTTGTCTCTTGGACATTAACTAACACTAACATTTATAATGCGATACAAAATTTCTACAAAATGAAGTAATAGTAAATAAAGAAAATTTGTACTTAAAGTGAAAGGAGTGTTGCGTTTTTGTGTATGGAATTTTTGTGAAGCATATTTGAGAAATATTCAGAGATGAAATCTGGATCTTCTGCCGCAAAACCAAAACTAACTAATCATGAATCAAGAAAATATTAGAAAATATCAATTTGTACTTGTAAATTGCTGCCCATTGAATATTAGCTAACAGTAACATTTATAATGAGGTATAAAATTTCTGCAACATAAAGTAACTTTATAAATTAAAAGTAAATATAAGGAATTTCATACAGCTGAAAAAAGTGTTGCAGTTTTCTGTATAAAAACTTTGAGTAAACGGAGTACTTCTGTATAACTCCTTGCTGAATCAAGTAATGTGGCAGTGCAAACAGGATTCTAGTTGATTAAATTGTAATTAAAGATTAACATTCTGAAAAACAAAACTAGGCTTTAATCAATTAGAATGCAACGTTAACAATCGATTGATTTAAATAATACACAGTGATGCCAAAAGTCGTTATATAAATATGTGTTGCCATAACAAAGATTATAAAACAATATATATATATTACTACAACACCGTAATAATAACTCTCAGTTTCTATGGGCTAATACAGTGTTTCTCAACCTTTTAGTATTCACGGCCCAATTTTCAATCATACTTTTCATCGCGCCCCCCCCCTCCCCACCGCATACAATAAAATGTATACACTACTAAAGTATTTTGAGTATTTTGGAGCTACACCTACACTACAACCTTAATTTTAAACTTTACAGATTAACAAGAATGCTGAAATTTATTGAAATTTTGCAACAACGATCCTCAGCATTGAGAAAACAAGAATCCTATGCCTTTTTATTGGTCTTGCGTCCCGCCATGTCGGGCATTTTCACGGTTTCGCGAGAAGATGCGATTTGTCTGGAATTTGTCTGGTCAGTTTAAAAGTTAAGTTTGAAACGTGCGCAGATGTGAACAGACGTTTTCTCAAAAGGAGAAGGAGACAGATCTATGACGCCAATTTCAATTAGAGATAATCTAATTCGAGTCGATCCTTCTATCACTATTGAATCTATTCTGAATGTGTATGTTATGTATATTTTCATGTAATTGCAATTCACCGTATTAAATATTCACGGCATCAGACTTATGCAGAATCATGGATAAATTTTTAAGCGGGCCTAAGCGAGCATTATAAGATAGATAAGCTTCAAAAAGTACACAGAAGAGCATGATTCCGAAAATAAAATCAAGAAAATATTCTCAAGAATACTTAAATTTTGGATTCACTAGTACTGAAATAAGTGAAGAAAAAGGTCCCTGTGTATCATTTTCTCAAAACTGTTAGCAGCAGACAGCATGAAACCTAATAAACTTAAACGACTTTTGGAAACACTTCATAGTGAGAACGTAAACAAACCCAGAGAATTCTTCGAATAAAAATTAAAATCATATGAAAAGCAAAAATAATTGTTTGAAAAAACTTTTCCCCTGAATGAAAAAGCTTGAATTGCCTCTTACAAAGTTTCATATAAAATAGCCAGATGTAAAAAGCCAAACACCATTGGTGAAGAGCTTATTTTGCCAGCCGCAATTGAGATTGTAGAAATTATGTTTGGAGATAATTTTGCAAAACAATTGCAGTCTATACCTCTTTCAAATGATACTGTTGCCCGTCGAATTGCTGATATAGCTGAAGATGTAGAGTGTCAGCTTTTGTCGAAGTTACGTGACAAATTGTTTTCAATACTACTCGATGAGGCAACAGATAGTAATAAAGATGCTCATTTCATTGCCTATGTTAGATTTTGTGATGATTTGTCAGAAGTAGAAGAATTACTTTTCTGCAAACCAATAGAACTCAAAGCAACAGCACTAGCATTATTTTCTATATTCAAGCTCTTGTGGAACAAAATTCGCCACAGTGCGTCTGGACACATTGCATGATCCACAGAGAAGCTTTGGCTTCCAAAGAAATTAATCCTGGTTTGAATATTGTGTTTACTATGGTTGTAACCGTAGTAAATTATATAAAAATGAGACCTCTGAAATCAAGTATCTTATCCGCACTTTATAAACACATGGGTGCAGTAGATTCAGCGTTACTATTTTTTTGTGAGGCAAGATGGTTATCGCGAGGGAAATTTTTGCAACGTGTTTATGAATTAAGAGAAGAAATCGCTGTTTTCCTAGAAGAGGAAAACAGACCGGAAGCTGAGAATTTTCACTTTAGTTTATTTGTGATGAAATTGAGCTACATGGTCGATATATTCGAGAAATTAAATAAGTTGAATCTTCAACTGCAAGGAGCAAATACACATATATTGGATACGAGTGAAAAAGTTAAGGCTTTTTGTAGAAAATTGGAATTGTAGGGCAGAAATTTAAAGCAAGAAAACTTAACAATGTTTGCAAATTTGAATGATTGTATTAAAACTTATAATGCTGAAGAACAATATGTAAAAGTTCTTTTTGTAACCATAGAAAACCATTTAACAATGCTAGCAAAGAATCTTAAAAAGAACTTTCGTGCTGACGGCAAACTGATATCAAGTTACAAGTGGGTGAGGGATCCATGTCAAAATACTCCCAAAGGACTCTCAATTGAAGAAACCTTCATAGAGTTCACGGCAAGCGGCGAAACCAAAAGACAATTTAGTAATAAATCACACTTTGAATTTTGGGCAGGAGTGGATGATGAGTTTTCTGCACTAAAAACAAGGGTATTTTGCATTCTACTACCATTTTCAACATCTTACCTTTGTGAAACTGGATTTTCTGGGGTGACTTCTTTGAAGACAATTTATAGACCTCGGCTAAATATAGAAAAAGAACTGAGAGTGTCTATTTCTAATATTAAACCCTCCTTCGAAAACCTTTGCTCTACAAGACAGGCCCAAGGAAGTCACTAATAATTATTAAATTTGTTTTTAATTTAGTAAGTCGTTTTAATTTAATAAGTTAATTATTAAATATGCTGAAATGTATTTTGTTTTGTATGTGTGTGTGTGTGTTCTTTCCTTTCAGTCACTTAATCAATTTTTTAAATAACATTTTTTTCTTGGATATGCTCGCACCCCCCCATAAGTGTTCTCGCGCCCCCCTAGGGGGGCGCGCCCCACAGGTTGAGAATCACTGGGCTAATAACGATAGAATCAAATATATTTATGAAAGTTTTATTCTGAAATCTGGAGACTTTCTCTATTTTTAGACAATGGTTACTGAGTGATTGCTGAAATTGTTTCTCTAATTTGGCTTCTATCCAGTTTTAAAGGGCCGCGATGGCCCGGTGGTAAAGTCTCAACTTCGGAACCGGAGGATTTCAGGTTCGAGACTCGATTCCACCGAAGAACCGCCATGTGAGGGGGTCTGTTGCGCGTTAAATCTGTCAGGCCAAATGTCCTCCCGCTGGTGTGGCGTGGTGTGGAGAGGGGGGTGCCAGTTCAGGTGTCGTCCTCGTCATCTGACCGTGGTTCAAAATTACGAGGTCCGTGCCAAAATAGCCCTCGTGTTGCTTTAAACGGAACGTTAATATAACTAAACTAAACTATCCAGTTTTAAATGGGCAGCTGATCGAGGTTTGATTTATTGATTCCAAACTGAAGTATCTTTGATTGAACTTTCATGCAAAATTTTTAAAAAATCAGAATAATCATATTTAATTACTCAAATTTTTATTTTACATTTTGATAAAGGAAATTAATTAAATATATTAGTTTCAGAAATCGGATTGGTTATCCCATTTTTATTTGTATGATAAGATTTCCGGACTCGTTCCAACAGGCGCAACACATTGCTGACTTCTATCTTGGGCAAAACAAAAACAGTACAGTGGAGTGGAGTTTGTTGACTTTAGAATCACGTTTTACAATAACTTTTTGTAAATGAGACGAATGTCTTCAGAGGAGGTAATGGTTCTTTGCTATTTTTTTCAGATAATGCAAGAGCTCTGTGATGTGTAATTATAAACAAATGGGATATTTTTACATTAAAACGTTCATTTTTATTTTTAAATATTTTTTTGTTAAAAAAGCAGACATATTAAAGTTGTTGACTTGCATTTGACATATATAACTCTTATTTTTTCATACAATTTTTTATGTTCAGATTTTTTTCCAAAGTAACTGGAATTGAATAAAAATTTATCCTCTCTTAAGGATTAAGATTAAATAATAAGGATTTCAATATTTATAATTATTAACCCTGCTGTTATGTTTGTGTCTGTATGACTCGAAATACAACTTCGTAAAAACAAATGGTACAGGGATGTTTTCATGAAACTTCTTGACATCTTTGGTAAATAATATAAAATATGTATTCCTAAAGGGATTTAGGTTTATTCTTATTTTGATGCACCATTTTCTAATTTATGCCTATTCAAGTCAATATGACCCAAAGCAAATAAATAAGTAATCGTGCATGTTCACTTTTGTCTGGAATAATTGAAAAGAAAAAAAATTATCAATATTTTCTGTAATTTATCCAATTTTGAAACCTGTATTGTTGATGTATGTGTTTAGTCACATGATAAGAGAGCACAATGCTCAAAAGTTGATATGGTTGGCAGAGGGTCAATCTCTTTTCCTTTATTACAGTGTTTCTTTTTTTCCCCCTACTCTATTTCACTCTTTATATACTGTAAAAAAGTTGTGCCTACAAATGTGAGAGAAAATTAACAAATCATAGAAATTTTGAGGATACTTCATTACGTGCCAAATGTATAAGGTGTAATCTCTATTCATCAAGCAATGGCTGCAAAACTAATCTGTTATGCTGCAATTGTAGGAATGACGTTTGCAAATATCGTGTAAAATATTATTGTTCGAATTTTAAATAAAAGTTTCAATTTCGAATATTTTTCTCTTATTTTTATGGATGCATTATATTATTGTGGGTGTCAGTTTCAAATATCATTTTGTTTCTATTATTGTTTTATATTATTAAATATATTTTTAAACTTATATTACTATTGTATAAACCATTTCTGCAATGGCACTTGTCAATTACTACAAAACAGGTAAGTTTTTTGAGTCGGGTTATATTGATCCGAACACTACATATGTGAAGTAAGTACGAATAGAACAGCAGGATTAAGAAGTACAAATGTGATAGAATGATTGATTTGTGTTCCTTTTGTGGGTTACCAGAATGAATTAAAAATATGTATATTGTATATCTCATTAAGTTTTTTAAATGTATCTTTTCTCAAATTGTTTTTAACCATTATTGTAAAACCATTTCGTAAAAACTGTAATAATGGTTATGATACTTCTGAAATATAGCTTTTGATCATTTTTCATGTATTATAATGTGTAATATTTGTCTAAATCATGATTGTTGAAAAGTAGAATTATATGCTACATTACTGAACATATTTTAATGAAACATAAACCGTCTTTCTTTTAAAAATTTTATTCATTTATTCAAATGCTTAATTCAATGCTTTTTTTATTTTAAATATATGATAGAAAATGCTCAATTATATTAATTTTAAATTAAATGCATGTACATGCTGTTGTGCAGTTGTATATTTTCATTTTGAGTATGTATAAAGTTAATGTACCGATTTTAAGCAACATAAAAATTGACATTTCTCATTTAGTTATATATTTTAAAATTCACTATTTCAGAATTGCAACTGTATGAAAGATTAAATTATTTCTTACAGTATTCTCAATGTCTATTTTTATTTGTAAATTTGAAAGCATTTTTTGGTGGGGGAGAGGAGGAAAATTTGCTGAAAAACTTATTTATTATTTATTTACCTTTTATTCATTTTTTAAAATTAAAAAATGGTATTTAATCTTCAAAATAAATATGAGTTATTAAAAGTATGAGTTATTTTATTATTGACAAATGATATTCATATAGACTGTAGAAATAAATTACATACAAGTTGATTAATTGCATAATTAAGTGGACTTGAAATGAATAAAACTTTTATTTGAGATTTTTAAATTGTAGATAATTAATTCTTATTAATTATTATTGAAATTATCATCTGCAATTAATTAATAAAAGGCATTCATTCCAGGACCAGGATGTGTTTGAAATCACAGATTTCACTACAGCATCTGAATGGGAAAGGTAGAGATGTTTTTTCAATATTATTTACAAAAAATTATATGTGTGTGTGTGTGTGTTATTTATAAAAAAATGTCATGCCTGTGAGTAATATAAATTATTCATTTGATGTATATACATATTTTATTTTGTCAATCTCTATCAGCACATAAATCATTATAATATTTTATAGGTTAGGGAAATATTGTCATGAGTTAAACAAATCTATTTTTAAATGAAGAACAAATATATGTGGTTAGGAAAATAATGATATAAGTGTGCAGTTTATAATAAAAATATAATAAAAATATCATTTTTTAAAAACAGTGATCCCTAATGACAAAATAAAGGAATTATTTTGATTTGAAGATTTTGATATTTGGTAACAATACACTGCTATTTATTTTTGTTGAAACAATATTTGAGAATTGCAAAATAATCCTTAGTTTTTCAAATGCTACACTTTTCAAAAGCAACTGGTATTTTTCATTGTTTATGGAACAAGCTGAAACTTGTTTAAGATTTTTGCTTTCATTTTTATGATAATTTTTGAGATGTTTTTATTAAATATTTTTCTATTGTGTTTGACTTTTCTGTACAAATTTTGTAATTTATTTTAAATTAAGCTCCCAAGAAGCTAAAGAATTTAAACATAGTTCAGAATGCTTAAAGTTTATGGATGACAATGCAATACTTACTCACTTTCTTGCATATATGTTCGACTATTCAGTACAATTTTTTGCAATTGATTAAAAACTGTCATTAATCACAGACAACACCATACCAAGTTGTTAACTCCATGGGAAATTAGTTTAAAATTTGTTTCAAAATGTTGCGTACCCACAAGGCTCAAAAGTAAAAAAAAAAGATTATTTAAATTAACAATCAGAATTTTTTTGGACATTCTGTATGGGAATTACTTTTTATTTCATTTTAAAAATGCAGTGTATTAATTTTTTATTTTATTTAAATAGTTATTCCATATAAAGGAACCAATACAGCACAGATGCATTTTTGCATTTAATAGTAAAGTGAAAGAACGAATTTATTGTATGAATAAATGGTTAATTTACTGATATGCTAATAACTTTGTCTTTCTAAGGTGCTTCCACAAGTTACCATATCATATGATAAGGAATTTATTTCTTTTTTTGAAGTTATTTTAACAGAAACTGTGTATCGCTATCATGAAATGAGTTAAATAAGTTCCATAACTGTATTATAGACATTTATTTGATCATAATTATTTGCAAATTCCAATCCCAGTGTATACGTATACATTTTTTATTCTATTGTGATATGTATTATGCAAGAAAAAAATTTATATATATATACGAACAAAAATTTATTTACAGTAGCATTCTATAAATATTTATGTTTCATCAAACAACAACAATCTGCTATGGACTAAGGTAGCAAAGTTCATTCACAGAGCTTGGGAGTTTCATAAACCAGATAATAACCTCCGGACAGGAGTGATCGCTTTTGTCTAGTGATTACGTTATGCGGCTACGAACCCTAACATTGCGAGTTTGGTTGTCGCTATCTATAATCACTACAATGGGAAAAATTTTTGACTCTGTGCAACAATTTGTTTCATATTCACCGTGATGTTAAGAATTTTCGTTGCAATCGAAAATATAGATGGTCTGTGTAACTTACTCAATGAAAGGATAACTGCAACCCTTTCTTTGACGACTGCAACAAGTCTTTTCCATACTCTTGGTACACTTTCGAATTTCTCAGAAAAGAGTGAAATTTTATGTCGTTAAATGTATCACCAAAATATTTTCAATTTGCAATATTCTTAACTCTGGTTTTTACTCAAAAACCGTGTGTCGCAGGCAATACAATTCCTAAACCAAAAGCAATTTCACATCGGCGAAAAATTATAATAGAATAAAAACCAAATATTAGGCGCGAACATTATCATTAAAGTAATAAAATGTATATTTTAAACGAATTATAAAATTTTGAAATTGCTATTTTCAATTCATTCAAACAGACATGTTATATAATTTTCAAAACAAAACAAAAAATAAATCAATCAAGGTTTCAGTTTATCTTAAGAAATGTTTCGATAATAAGGGGCTAATCTATAGCAATTGAGAATTCTAAACCTGTAATTTGATGATTTTTGAATCAGAAACACGACTTCATTGAATCTCTCTGATACCTTCCCAGGATGATGATAGACTTTTAGAAAATCCTTTGCCTTGAAATCTGGTTCCAGAACTTTGTTATCTTGAAATTAATTCCCTTTAGCTGTCATGTATTGGCTCATTTCTTTCGTTGCTGTGTAGATCTGGGCTTGGGTAGATTTATGGGCATCTAACTGTGTCTTGAAGATCTTAGACTCAGAGGAAGAAGGATGCCTAAATAAAAGGTCATTGGGCATATGGTGTTTACCACCATTATTCAAATAGAGTGAATCTAACATTGTCAATTCGCGGTCACGTGCAGTGGTGGATTTCGACAACATGAGGTCACAAGTGCTAAATTATTTTGAGGCCCCCTTCTAGATAAATTCTATTTATAGCAAGAAAGTAATAGGAATTAAAAATTTTTAATTTTAACTTTTCTCATTCTTTACAGCAATTCTGACATTATATGTATATATCAAATAGATGAAAAGAGTTGCACCTTTTCTTTATAGGGAAAATTGCTATCATAAAAGGATAAATTGACTTTTCTACTCAGTAACTATTAAGAGAAAACATTCTTATTTACATTCCTTCAAAACTTTGTTTTAATTCATAAACGAAACAAGAACTTTCGAACATGGGTGTACATTTTTGTCTAGCAGTTATGCTACCTGGCTATAAACCTGAGTTCGAATCTAAGAATGCACAAATGTATGATATAAATTATGAAAAAGCGCATTGTGCTCTAAAATAATATAATGAAACGAAAATATATCACAAGATGCACTGGTATCCTAAATTCAATTTATTCACATATTTTCTGATATAGAAAGTAAAATTAGGTTTATATTTTTAGAAGGGGATGAGGAAAATAATAACAGGGAATTATACTTTTCCAGGAAGAACAAAAATATATATTATGTGACATTAAAATGATTAATGACAACGAAAGGAACTGATGCCCCCCAAAAAAATAATGAATATAAA
This sequence comes from Argiope trifasciata, assembly GCA_026543055.1. Lineage (NCBI taxonomy): Eukaryota > Metazoa > Arthropoda > Arachnida > Araneae > Araneidae > Argiope > Argiope trifasciata. Next base: position 4,972,445 of record JAPMOQ010018920.1, read on the forward strand.
ATTTCTACAAAAAACAGAAATAAGTACTGAAAGTCAAAAAATACAAATTATCACTTTTCTTGCTTTTAATTTGGAGAATTTGTCTGTAAGCTTTTCATAATCTAATTCCTGTACTACCTCATTTTCAATGAATAATAGTAAAAGCTCATTTAAATTCGTTTGACTCATTACATTTCTTAAATAGCTCTTGACGTGTTATAAAACAGGAATTGGCCTCTTATAGTTTGCATTGCAAATTGGCAAGGTGAGGAAAATGCTTAAAATTGTTTCCACGTTAGGAAATAGTGACTGTAAGCCACACGCAATCAATTTATACATAGCACATAGATATTATTCAATATCATCGCCATATTTTGTCATTAAGTTGGTTATACGAATGTTAAAAGCTTTTTCTTTTCTTCTAAGTTGCCTTCAAAAAAGATTTGAAAATCGCTCAAAATACTGTTGTATATAGTGCTTCTTTGAGAAATTTCTGAAATAAGAGTATTACATATTACATTATGAATATTAATTTTGACTGATTGATTTTTGTTGAAGCAAGCTTCTCCTTTCTTTTCATCGAAGTTAATACTTTCTTTTCCCTTTTTCTCTTTCTTTATATTTCTTATTATCAGTAATCTAATTTACTTCAGTTTTTAATAACTTGAAAGTCTCTTCTAACTTCTAATATGAAATCTGATAAGGATTTAAGGAGAGATGAGCACCATACAGTTATCAATTGAGGAAGATTAAAAATAAAATAACATGTTAAAACCACTGTTGCTATAATTACGTGAAAAATTAATAAAAAGCATTAACGTGTTATTTTGGTGATAGTTTTAACCCCTAAAAATTTGTAAATTATGGTTATGTATTTAACAAATGACAAACTTAATTTTAAACTTAAAATTTAAGATAAGCTAATAAGGCTTTCACTTTTGAGGTTTTAAAATGATATAATTGTAAAACACATATTTCTTGCCTATATAAGTTCATTATTGTCATATTAACAACCTGTTCTGCTGTGGTTATTAAACTTATAACTAAAATAATCGTTTTAAATGATTCATGGAATTTAAGTTATTAAAAAGTGAAAGAGTTAATGTGTATGAAATGTACGATTAATCAATAAATATTTCACCGATTTATATCAAAAATTGCAGTAGTTGTTTTAATGATCATGCAGAAAAGAATAAAAATCTCGTTATTTCCGACAGTTAAAACTGTTATACTAGACAAGAAATTATCTCGACATATATATTTATAACTGCTCGATATCCAATTCGCAATTAAAATGTTCGCAATATTCAAATACATCAAATGCACTTTTCTATTTTATCATGAACATTTATTATTAATTTATATTTGCAGATCTTTCTTAGAAATAGTTTTAAAAAATGTTTTTATAAGAAAATAATTAATTCAACAAATCTGTAAAACAATAAGACTTCTTTCCCCTTTCAAAGTAGCTATTTCTCCACGATTCGCATCGTCTTTGTTCTTATCGCTTAAATTTTTGTTGCTAAATCTTAGTTCTTATACTTTAAATTCTTGTTATTAATCTTTGATCTTATCCCTGTCTCTTGAACAGTTGTCAAAAATTAGAGATATTTGTCCAATCTGAGGTGAAAACCCATTTCCCTCGAGCGTAAATTTAGTCTGGGCTTAGGATTAGCGCGTCTTCGCCTTGATCTGGAAGTCCCGGCTTCGGGCAGGATTGTTCCTCAGCCTGTGTTCTATCTGTGAGGTCTCAAAGAGCTCCCTGTAAAAATGGGTTTTGCAAGCGAATTTGTGTGTCATCTTTATATGAGCTAGTAGTCACATTTCTGCCCTCAGATAATCAGGGGTCCTATCCTCAAAAGCTACTGCACTCCTCTTTCCGGGGCAACGTAGACATATAAATTTAGACGAGTCAGCATACTTTAACCTCCTTTATCATAGATGTGGAGGTATCAAATTACAAGACTCTTCGAGCTCGTAACTGTGCTTCTATGTAAAAAGAGAAAATGCTCTCATTGTCTTCGTTTACTGCCAATGCTTCTGATATTATTAAAAAGATTTTATTCTCCGATTGTGCACACTTTACTTAGGAGGATGAACACACAAAAGAGTCAAAAGTTTTTTCAAGCGTTATGTAGCATTGAATTAAAGTTAAAAAATAGTTAAGATAAGGTATAAATTTTTACTACAAAATAACTATTTATATAATTCGGTATGCTTTCAAAATATTTAATGCCGGTAAAAATGAATAGCATATTTTCAACAACATAAAATCAAAATAATTAAAAAAAAACCCCACCAAGCTTTTTTTTTCCCTTTTTCGAGGAAGGAAGAGTTCGAGGTAAATCATAAGACGATAATTCTTAAACTTTCAGAAACAATCGATAATTCAATTATTGTAAATATTAAAGCGTCACACACAATACAAATTTGCTTAACACAACATGCATTTGATTATAACGTATGTAAAGAGACTGCTTTAAAATTTTCAGAATTAATGTGTAATTAATTAGTTTTCACATGTCAATAGCCCCCCCCCCCAAAAAAAAAACAAGAAAAAAACATCGACAAACCATTTTTTGTAAAAGGGTGGCTCTTTCCCCCCTTTTATTTTATGTTAGCTGACAATTATTGACCTGTGAGTCAGTTAGTCAATGAAAGGGAGCATGGATTTCACAATCTGCAAACAAATTTGAAATAAATCATGATACAAATATTCTAAAATTTGACAAACGGTTCATTTTAATTATAATGCATTTGAGTGCACTATCCTTGTAAATCAAATAAATAAAACACAGTTGCTCGTTTGTTCCCGGATAAAAAAAAGAAAAGAAACAACAACAAAAAAAAAAAACAAACAAAAAACAAAAAAAAAAACCGCAGCATTTAGATTGTCCCTCGTCTCGGTCTGCCATATCACCCTCAGTTAATAAGAATATTCAAATCATATGATTTTGCCAATCATAGTGCAATTTATTTAGAATGGTTTTAATATTTCGAGGTGTTTTTCTCTTAAGTTTTATAATTTTTATGTCTTAGAAATTTCTTGAATGTCGTTACTTTTGAAATTATTTATTTTTAGTTTTTCCATTCATAGGTATGTTGGTTTATTCTTTTCCTTATATATTAAAGAAATAGGGAGGAAAAAAAAAAGTTTGAATCATCCATGAAGCAATGAAATTAGAAATCTATACTTATAATAAAGCTCAATGTGTGTGTGTGTGTGTGTGTGTGTGTGTGTGTGTGTGTGTTGACAGACACACTACAGACCAGACCGTTGGACCTACAGCTACCAAATTTGGTACATGTATACCTTGGAGGTTGGGAATGAGCACCTCGGAGCCCTTTTTTCGAATTTTTAATTAGAATTTGAATTAATTAAAATTCAAGCGAAATTTCGACGATTTTCCGCTATAACTTCCGAAAATATTATCGCACAAACATGATTTTTACATCAATTTAAAGATTAAAAAATTAGCTTTCTAATGGTATCTTTGTTTTAATGTATAACTTAAGCTTCTATTTTTAACGAATTTTTAAAGTAATATTTTAACCATTTTTACAACAATATATTTCGGACAAAACAATAAAATTTAATCTGCACGAGCACATCAAGGGGGAAAAATTAGATTTTATCAGCATGTTGCCATCCTATTGACGGAAGTTCAAACTAAAAAAACAACAACTATCATTACAAATTAAAGAAATGCAACTTTTAGAACGTGACTGGATAAAATAAAAGAAATATTATATGTGACATTTTCTAAAATAAATAATAAACGAGCAAAGGGAAAAAAATAGCTTTTATTAAGCTGTTGAAATCATACTGACAGAAGTTCAAATTAAAAATAAATTAACTATTACTGCAAATTAAATCGAAAAAAAAAATGTAACATTCACCACGTGATTGGATGAAATTAAATAAATATTAAATGTTATGTTTTCTAAAGAAGAAATACAATACAAAGGTTTCTATGATCGTTTGCAACATCTATATCATTAATTTAGTAAATCAGTGTTACGTGACTTTCGAAGTTTAAGTATATCTGGCAGAGAAATTATAAAGAGAGCAAGGCACATAAGTATTTAATTGAAAATCTTAGACCCCATTACTCTTGGCGAACCAGCTGGTCGCCAAAGGCGTCTAGTATCTAATAAATGTTGGTATGGAAATTGATTTTCAATGAAAATGCCTGTATTTCTTAAAATAGAAATCACTCAGATGCAGAATGGTAAATTTTACACGGCAATCAATCTGCTATTTCAAATTAAAGTATCCAGCATCATACCTGTATTTCATCTTTTAACATATAATAAAAAAAGAGAAAATTACTCAAAATTATAACTTAAAATGTAAAAAAAAAAAAAAAAAAAAAAAAAATCCTCTTTATACTTAGCGGAGAACGTTAATGACAGGCTCATCTGCTAAGACTACATAAACACATCTTCATCTTGCGATGAAGGTTTAAATGTCATGCACATAAGTACATGACACGTGACTGTAACGTCATTGAATTGATCCCATTGTTTCACGGATAGCATTTCGAAAAATGAGTATAAACAAAGTTAGTTTCCAATCCTGTTCTTATTAGATCTTTGAAACGTAGAAGGAAGGGCCATTCAAGGTCTTCCAATTAAACCTTCCTATCATGCCATGAGGGATTATTTGCAGGATTTGAACAAATTAGAAAACGAAAGTAAAATTTTTTTTTCTTGCTCGGAATGAAGTTGGTGTTTCATATCTGGAAATAATTTTTCTGCAATAAAGCTTTATCAATTTAGTCCAATCAAATTATGAAAAATAGTTAAATGTAGAAAATACATAGCAGCAATGTTTTTTATTTGAGTTGTTGAGCTGTCTGTCTAAAACACTACATGTTTGCACCAGGATATCCTACTGAATAAGATTGTGGGGCAGAAGTTCTCACTGAAGTTTCTCGGGTTTAAATAAAAAGCTTTAATCTGAGAGGAAAACTAAATCATTAATTTGTGAAAAGGAAGTTTTTTAAATGATCTCATAGAACTTATCAATAGTTTGATCAGATTAGGAGTAAATTTAAACTGGTTGGAGTGGTTTGATGAAAACTTTCTAGCATAATTTTTTTAATAATACTTTTTAATGAACGTACTCTCTCTTTTTCCATTTTGTGAGAGAGCCAGATTGTTACTGCATGACTCGGACCTTAACACGGTTCGTGTTAAAGCTGTTGACGCATTTAGTATCCCACCGTGGGATATCCCGCAGTTTTCTTACTTGAATCATTTCATTGGATTCGATAAATCCTCAACTGCACCTGTGGTTTTCCAACAGCTCTTTTTATATCATCGCTATCAGTATTCTTATTTTGTCCCAAGTTTTACGGATGGCTCGAAATCAGATGGATATGTTGGTTATGGAGTTCTTGCATTTGATGCACTGAGCCACCGTCTTCACAATTATTGCTCTGTCTTTACCTGAGCTGATGGCAATATTCTGTGCTCTTCAGAAAATATCAACCTCTATTCAGCGTAAATTTATTATCTATATCAATAGCATGAGTACTTTGGAGACACTTTCACACTACCAAAATCGGATGCATCCCATTGCCTTCAAAATTTTATTCACTTTGCGACTTTTAAGATATGAAGACTTCCGGATTATTTTCTGTTGTGTGCCGAGTCATGTTGGCATCTTGGGAAATGAGAAAGCGGACTTGGCCGCAAAATCTGCTACTGCCTTTTTAAGCATATTAAAAGGTCCGTAAATCATCATATCTGCTCTAACTGGCAAAACTCATGGGATCTGCAGATCCAAAATAAGTTACATTTTATTAAAACTGACATTTTTTCTTGGTCTGTTCATTTTATACGTGAGATGGATGTTAAATTGACTCGTCTCCAAATAGGACATACGCGTTTTACCCACAAACATCTAATTTTCGGAAAAAATCCGCCTGTATGCAACAGATGCCAAGTTCAATTTACTATTCGCCTTATTTTAATTGACTGTTCTGTCTTTAATTCTTATCGTGCCCGTTTTTTTACCACGACTTCAACATTACAAGACTTGGTGGGTGAAAGATACCACTCAAACATTTTTAAATTTTTGAGAGCTATTGGCTTTCTTACATGTATTTAGACCTTTGATTATTCTGTTTGAATTGAACTTTTCTTTTCACCATTGTTTCGGTTTCTCATGTTTAATTTTTAAGTTGTTAAAATCTTTTTTTTTTAAATTTATTTCATGAGACACTTGTGATATTTTCCTAAATAGTTGTTTTTTGAAATAATTTTATAATTTTACCATTTAATTGGCTCAGTATTGCCAAATATGGCTCTTACACCATAAAACCAGACAAAGTAAAACCAACTCTCCTTTTTTCCTTCTTAAAATTGTGAACCATGGATATGGTCTTAAATTCAGAGTGTCTGAATCTCAGATGTGAGAGTTGTCTGTTTCGTAATACAGTGAAGGAAAAACTGATAAATTGCTTGGTATTGGCAAACAATAATTTAGGCATAACAGATTGATCTTTATAACATAACAATGGCGCTTTTTTACGTATGGAATTTTTGGCGTTTTTCCCTGACAAATAATTGGTACATTAATAGGTAATAGATTAGGTATTTTAAACGGCTTTTCTTCTATTGATTAAAACCAGAATTTGACAACGAATTATAATTTCTGTAACATTATAGCGTACCTTATTTTATCCAGTTTAAACATTTTTTTCTTTCTTTTTCTTTTTTTTGAGTTATTGCGTTTATATATATGTGAAAGTATAGCCTGATAAAACATCCGCCCTTTGACAAATTTGATATAAAATTTGATTTAACTCTACATTTTAGTAGCTAAATCTGTTTATCAAATTTTAACTATCTAGTTTTTTAAATCTAATAATTATCACGTGCACTTTAACTTGGGCAGTTAGACAAACTTCATATGAATGTATTTCACTTAATATTTGATGAAAATCTCTAAATTTGGTCGTAAGTCCTTATGCCAAATTTTATCATGCTGCTCAAAATGTCTTTGAGTTATTGTTTTTCATAGAAGACATAATTCCAATTAGGGGGAGTGAAGCAATTGGTGTCTTCATAAAATTTTCTCACTTGTTGTCCCGTGAAGGTCTAATTTTCTTCCCCATCTGCTTGAAGTTGTGGACTTAAGATAAAGTCGCGAATGTCTTGCATGGTATTAGCGAAAAATAGTTATCAGCCCAAAGAACCCAAAGTGTTATTTAGTTTCCAGAACTGAAGCTGTCTGCTAAATCTTTTATTTAATGATACAATAAATTCGAGGATCGGTTTTAAGCTTGAATCCTTCATTCGTGTTTCTCAATATCATTAATCAACGGAATTAATCTGTGGAATTTAATCCATGATTTAGCTTATCATCTGATCTTTTAAATTTAGAACGATGACGACTATTTTTGCTATAGGACTTTTTTTAAATAAAGTTTTAATATTTTTGCATAACTATGGATTTATTTTATTTTTTTATTACAAAGTATTCAAATTACTAATATTTATGTATTCATCTGACCGTATTCCCCCAGATGCTTTATTCTTGGAATGTAAAAATCAGGCTTGAGAGGTATGATCCGTTCGGAACAAACAATAATCCGTAAAAGTACAATGATTAAGGAAGTTATCCATCTTTTACTTTAGCAAGCAATTCTTTTCGGTTTATAGAAGAATTTAACTCTGATTTTGGGAGATATTTGTTTTGACTCATGTAATAACACGTACTCTATTTGCTGCCGTCAGTATTTAATATGAATTGTTTGGCAGAATTAGAATGGGCGTCAATGTTAAGGTTTCTTTCTGTATAATTAAATGTTTTTTTATATCATTCTGCCGACCACAAGAACTTCTGGCTATTTTTCTAACGACAAAATAAATCGCATTTAGATGGAGTTAGTTTTAGGTTGCTATAAATTCCTTTATAGCAACCTGTATAGGTTGGTTTTAGCTATAAATTCCTTTAATGCATTTTTAGACGGTTGTTAAAGTTTCATCCGACTGTAAGTGCATTATCAAAGTAAACTAGACAATATTCCAGAGTGAGTGTCTTCATTTTAATTTCTATCAGAATCTCGAACATAGCTGGTGCATTGCACCAGCCAAGACCAAACAGCATGAGTATGGATAAAAGTGCAGAAAAACGCTCGTTTTCTGAAAATGTATTCATTCTGTTGCCTCTTAGAAGGAAATAACTGTCTTTTTGGGGATACCATTTATTCGGCCATTGTTTTCTGAAGATTATGTGGAGCCATTTTCTTTCAGACCAACATGATGTGAGAGGAAGAAGGATTAGATTAAGGTTCAATGACACCTTTTTTTTGCATATCTTTCAACAGGTGTTTTCATTTCATTCTACATTCTAGAATTTTCTTTGATAGGTAGTAATTATTCTTATATTTATTAGATGTTGAGTCAAATTTCTTTTTTACAAGATCCTCAACAAATGCGAGAGAGTAGATTTTTGAATTTTTCATTTACTTTTTGCGCCGTGCCTTTTAGATCATCATTTAATTTATATTAAACGACTTCTCTATTTGTAAACATAAAATGACTGAAGTATCAGTTAAAGATTTATGTTGATACAAGGCGTTTAGATCACATTTCGTTAAATCTTTTTTTTTTCTTCTTTTTCTGAATGTCTTTTGGTTTGTGACTAAAATTTATAATTCTGACGTGAATGGTATCTTTATAAAGATCTACCAATGACTTGGATGCTATCACTCCTTTTTGAAGTATCGTTTTTCTGAAGACTCCGGGGAAGATTCAAGACCTAATCGAAAAAATTTATCCGTAGAATCTTTTAAAATATTCAGTCCTCTAATAATAATTAGACCATGTGTTTTTGTTTCACAAATACCTGATTGAAAAATGTATATCAATATTTATATCTTTTGAAGTTGAATGTTAGATTTATTCTTTAGCATATTTAGACCTTCATCTTGTCAATAATCGAAAATTTATCGCCTGCCAAAATCTGGAGGTTAACGTCTATATGTCTATAAGGCAATGTCTATGTAATTTTCCCAATAAATTGTTGAACAGCTTCCTGATGCATGGTGGTTATATTAACGTCTATATCAGCAATCTTTCGACCAGGAACTAATTAAAGCTTTTCACTTATTAAGGTTTCGATGAAAATGCCATTTTTGCCACCATTTCTGGAAGAGATTTTACAAAATTGCAGAATTGACCTTTTTATTATTTGATAACCTCTACCATGATATAGACTTCGCCTAGTCATGATGTACTCTAGTTTAGTATCGAAATTGGCCGATCTAGTATTCCCAATCAGTACTCTTGGGTATGGTTTTCACCCAATGATTTTGGGGATCCAGATCATTTTCTTGAAAATGGTCCTTGAGCCTTACATTTCTAGCATTAACTTGCATGAAGTGTTGGGCAGTGGTTGTATTTATTCTTTATCTTTGAGTTATTTTTTATTTTATATAGCACCCATTCCAGATCTTTTGTTTCATCCATGAAAGTGGAAACGCTCAGCAATAATTTTTGAGCCTATTTGAACTTCCACTTAAATGTTTTCTTTAGTTCGTCATACGAACATTCGCTCGTCTTTCTCGTAAGCAGGAGGAGTTTCCGAAGGCGTTTATAGGCGTTTGATTGAATTGCAGATATAAAAACTGATATTTTCTTGTTCTCTTTAACATTATATGCAAGAAAAAAGTCGTTCCAAGTCTTCAACCTATAGATTAAGTTTATCCAATTCCGCATTTAACGAAAGCAAAAGGACGATTTGGCCTAATTTACATATGATAAAAAATGGAAAATAATTTTTTGATTAATGCAAAAAAATAGATTTGTGTGTTAAAAAAATTATCCCATCCTCGTTGACTGTATATTTCAAACTTACGGCTTTTATTTTCTTGTTCTCTTTAACATTATATGTAAGGAAAAAGTCGTTAGAAGTCTTCAACCTATAGATTAAGTTTATCCAGTTCCGCATTAAACGAAAGCAAAAGGACGATTTGGCCTAATTTACATATGATACAAAATAGAAAATAATTTTTTGATTAATGCAAAGAAATAGAATTGTGTGTTAAAAAAATTATCCCATTATATGTAAGGAATATATGTCCCATTATATGTAAGGAAAAAGTCGTTAGAAGTCTTCAACCTATAGATTAAGTTTATCCAGTTCCGCATTAAACGAAAGCAAAAGGACGATTTGGTCTAATTTACATATGATACAAAATAGAAAATAATTTTTTGATTAATGCAAAGAAATAGAATTGTGTGTTAAAAAAATTATCCCATCCTCGTTGACTGTATATTTGAAACTTACGGCTTTTATATTATGAAAATACTCTCAAGCACAAGTTAAGAATAAATATTTTTGTTCATACAAGTGTAATACTAATTAAAATATTGCATTCCAATTAATTTATTGATTCTTCCATGGGTCGCGTTGGCCTGGTGATAAGGCATCGGTTTCGAATCTTGAGGGTTTCAAGTTCGAAACCAAATTTCATCGAAGAACTGCCATGTAAGCGGATCTGGTGCTCTCTAAATTCGTTGGGGCCCAACTTCCTCCTGCAGGTGTGGTGGTGGCGTTTGGAGAGCGCGTGTCAGCTCAGGTATCATCCTCGTCAACTGATCGCAGTTCAAAATTACGAATCCCTGTCCCAAAATAGACTTATTGTTGCTTTAAAACTGGACATTAATATGACAAAACTAATGATTGTTATATATTCAGCTGTACCCAATTTACAATGCATTAAAATCATAATGCGAAATTATCATTACATAACAGATATTACTATAATGAGATGCAGTTGAAAGAACAATTTATAAGTAGTATGAATTTAAGTCAAAAATTTAATGGTGAATGTTATTAATACGCAAGTGTCAATAAATGTGAACAATGTAAGTTCGTTACATGTTAGCAAATTGATGTTAAAATAAAATTGAGTTCAAACTATTTCAATCACTTATTAATAAACTTCTTGAATATAGCTGCCTGGAAGTTTGTGTGATTATTTAGAGCCTATAAACTTGTTGCAAAATATTATTTTATTCTTCAGAACTGTTATTAACGTTTCAGAACTTTTTGTTGAAATTTGATCCTGCATGTATTACATTTTGCATTAAATTAAGTGTATTATAATTTTGATAGTTTTTTAAAAAAATTCTTTGGATTATTTGATGATTTATTTTCATATATTTAATGTAATATATGTTTGATTTGTTAATTCTTACCTAATTACCTTAATGATTAAATTTTTACAGATTCATTTCAAAAATTGAAGAAGTGTTTCATGAATGGAAATTGCCTCAACATAACTCTGCTCCTCCTCTAAAAAAGGTAATTTTACTGAATTTGCTTGTATTTTGTTTACAGATATGTTGTATTGCAGATATAATATAATGCATGGACTGCTTACTTTTGTTCATGTTTCATATTTGTTGATTTGTTTACTTACAAAGTTTATTTTTGCTAGACACTTCAAAAAGTATATCAAAATCAGAATAACACAATGGTTTTAATTTTTTCATATAGGGAATATATAAATAGAAAGTATTAAGATGGTCAAAAATGGAATTTGAACTCAAGATTTTAATGAAATTTCACATTTCAGATCTCTTTTAGTAAAAAAAAAAAAAAAAAACATATTTTTGAAATTATGTTTGTGAACTGATAATTTTGAAAAGTTTTGAGTTTAAAAAAATTATACATTTTTATATTTTAACAAGTTTCTCACAGATTCTGAATAAATTTCATTCTAAGGAAATTTGACTGTCCATTGTTTAAATATAAACCAACACAATACGTACAAAACAGAAAGAGCTAGAGGGATAACATTTGGTATTCATATTTAATCTTTAAGGTTTTAAGTACCTATCAGATTTGAAACCATGTCCATCCAGATGTTGATTGTCTGTTGGTCTATACTTTCATTAATATGTAAGCTTGATAACTAAAAAATATAGTGATTTAAATATTTGAAATTTAAAAAAGTGAAGTTAACAAAAAAAAAAAAAATCGAAAATTTTATCTTCCGAAAATGTTTTATGTAATAGTTGGCAGATGAAGGTTTCTATAAATGAAGTTATTTATGTAATTGAAAATTCATATATATATATATATATATATATATATATATATATATAAACTTTCCAATTATAGAAAAAAAAACATTTTTGTGAATTTTTTGGTTGACATAAAAAGTACCAAAATATTTATTGTCAATGACCAGAAATCATTCATGATCTAGTTCTAGAATTTTTTATCATTCATATGTTCCTTATAAAGAGTGGGGGGAAAAAGAGATGCATCATTTTGTTCTTAAAAAATATACAATGCTTTAGGGGGGGGGGAATTTTAGTGTGTATGGAAGGGGGGAGAGAAGGGAAATATATCTTCACACTGCACATATAAATTAAGTTTAATTTAAAACATGATAATTTTGTAATTTCCAATGGATAAGAAACATTTAAACTTTTCATTTTTTTTCTCAATTTAAATGAAGTATGTGTAGGCATGGGAAAGAGCAAATAAAGTTTGTTGATACAAATTGTATTATGGATTTTCAATAACTTCATACTTGATAGTATGATAAATTTTGTAAAATAATATTTTAGGGTGAACTGACAGATGGAGTGTGGATGGAAAAACGGGAGCAACTTATGTTTGCATCCTTTCAATTTGAAGCAGTGCATCATTGTCTGAAACCCTCGGATACCCAATCTATTTCAGTTGAAGATGACAGTAAGTTAATTTTTTTACATATAATTTTCTCTCTCTCTCTCTCCCTCTCTCTCTCTATATATATATATATAATATACTTTCTAATTTTTATAGTTTTGTATTTTAATTAAATGAAATATTGAGATTTTTTTATGTTTTTACATTGTTTTATGTTTTTTGTAGTTTTTTTTTTCTGTCCAGAATTTTAGCTAGAGTTGAACTTCAAATGCATAATTATAATGTTAGATTGAAATTGTTTGTATTAGTGTAGCATTTTTCTTTTGTTTTTTATGGATTACTGAGTGCAATTTTTAAATGTATCTGACAAAATAGTAAACAGTTCCTTTGGTTGAAGAATATAACTATAGTGTAATTATTTTTTCCTTTTGCTTTTCAGATGAGTGCCTACCATACTGCCTGAATGATATGATGTCAAGAGAGAATGACTTTCCTCCAAAAGCGCATTGTCTTGTTAGATGGTATTTTTTTTGTTTTATTTTTATGCCCCCTTTTTTGTATTTTATAGAACAGGCTCACTATTTTTAAGTCTTTTTTCTATTTCATAAATTCTGGAATAAAATGTCTGAAGTAACTTTTGTTTTGTTAAATAATTAAGTACTAGGATGAAAGCATTTTGAAATAAATATGTATTTATTAAAAACTGCTTGAAATTTGATTTAACAGCTATAATGCCTTGAAATTTGGTGTTCTTAAATATTTTTTCTGAAATTACTGAGGGCATTGACAAAGAAAATATCAATAAAAATCTCAGAAAATTAAATGATCAGACACATAATAAATAATGATAATGACACTTTTTTTTTCTTCCAAAATGTATTACTTTGGTAAAATTATATTATATAAAAAATTAAATTCTGCCCATGACCCATGAGCAAAAAATCTGTAAAATATCTCGTATGTGTTTCTAAAGCTATAATCTTCAGAAATTTTTAACTATAAATACATTTTAGTGATTAATCAATTAAATCTAGTTCTATGTGGAATAGTTATAGTTAATTATAAGAATAGTTAATTTTTTAAAAATTTAATATTCTAACTTTAATTTTTTAAATAAGTTTTCAAGTGTTGAAATTTTATAATATAATCACTTTTACTTTTCTTTTACAAGTGAAACCAAAATTATAGTTAAAATAATTGTTATATAAATATAAAAATATAAATTTTTTGAAAGCTTTTATTCAGGATTTTACTAATTCAGAAAATCAAATATTTGATCAAGAAAAATGCAGTGAAAGTACAGTTCCTTGGATTCAAAAAACTATTTTCATTTAGGTATGGTATCCGTGAATTTGTGGTCATTCATCCAGCAAAAGCAAATGACGCTATTATGACAGAAGACAGGACAAAAATGCTCCTTAGTTCCATCACTATTGCTATCAACAGTACCAACTGGTAAGCTTATATTTGGTAAAAAAATGACTAATATAAAAGCTATCTAATTAAATAATGTATTGAATTGTTATGTTACATCTATTAATTTATGGACAATTCAATGTGATTTACATATATTGGGTATAATGTGATTGTTTTAACTTAATTCTTGTTACTAGCAACATATGAAATCTAATTCAATTTATAGAATACCTAAGCACTTTATTTGAGGACAGCTGTTTTTATGCCAAGTATGAAGTATGATAATTATTAAATACTTATACTAGGCATGTGCCCTTAAAATGACAAATGTTATTCAAAGTATAGATAGATGGTGATTATATTATTATTATTTAAGTGGTCTATTAGTTTAGAAACTTATTGTGGCATTCTGGTATGAAAAGAATTTTTACTTGTCAGTTACTGCTTTTTACAAATTAATTAGGTTTTTAATTGATTGTTATAATTTTCCAGCCAAATTCCTGTGTTTGTGCAACTGCAACAGATGCGTCAGAAATACTTTCTGGGAGTTTGTGAAGGAGGTGGAGTTCGAACGTCTTTTGACATGATTCATTTGCATCGACCCTTTCCTCAGTTGCAACATACTCAAGGTCTTTTACAGTTATTTAAAGGAAAGCTGGTGAGCACAACTTTTTTTAATACTTTGCAATGATTTTTCTAAATTCTTTATTGTAACTTTGCTAATTTTTTATAATGTCATTAAGTTACTCAATTAATGAATTTTGAAATCATTAATATTTAATTTCATTTACTAATAAATTGTTTTGTTCATAATTAGCTTTTTATGACTTCATAGTTTAATCAAAATAATCTTCTTTTAGAGAAAATAGCTTCGCTCAAACTATGAATTTCATTTGATGAAAATTTTGCTTCTGTCAAATCAAATTTTACATTGGAGTAAATAATTACAATATACTATTTACTAGTCTTTGAACTATTAGTAATTTAGCTATCACACTTATTAAAATTTTAGATATCACACTTTAAAAAATAATAAATTAAAATATCACACTTATAAAAACTTTTCATTTAACACAAATTAACTGTACACAAAATTTAAATATTGTTTAAATATTTTTAAGTGGATGAATTATTCACTTTTGTACTAATATTTTATTCAATTTATTCTCTTTGAGAAATTTTGTTAAAATTTTCGTGTTGATATGAATCTAGAAAAGAAAAATAATTATATTACTTTTTGAATTCATTATAATTAATTATTTTTTTCAGTTAGATATCAAACTGAATACATTTACTTTGATAACAGTGTGAAAATATCTCAAATTTACATGCATATTTTGTTTCCTGTATTGATGTTAAATATTGCATTAAATTAAGAAAACTTATCTTAAAAGCAGTTTTGTTTTAAAATATTTTCTGTTTACATGTGTTTTAGTTTTTTTTTTTTTTTTTTTTTTACTTTTCTTTTATTCTATTGTCTAGTTTTGAATACTTAATGAAAAGATATTGCTTAGATACATAGTTGATTCTTGTTTTAGACAATTCATTTTTCTGACTACTTAATTGAATTCGTTGCAATTTTTTTATTTAATGTAAAATTGAAAATAATAATATTAACAACAGTACAGAAAATTTGTCTCTCTAATCATGTGTTTATGTTTTTAAAATGTTAAATGATTTTGCAACTATTTTTTTAAAAATTTTACAGTAGATTATGTTGATAAAGTTTATTCATAATTCAGTGTCAAGTTAATAGGAATAATGTTATTTACATACTGTAATAACATTTTAAAAATGATACGGACTTTTAATAATATTGGTTTAAAATTTTCCATATCATTTTATGATTTAAAATTATATGGAAAAACATCTTTTAGCAGCTAAATTATTCTTGATAGATTTCAATCCTCTTGTCAACATTTAGATAAATTTTATTGTGTTTCCATTCTTTTTTTTTATTTAAACCATGAAAAAAAAATATCAATTTCTGTTAAAATAATAATAATTGTTTCTTGTGTGTATTTTGAGAAATTTTGTAGTTTTTTAGATTATTAAGTGGATTAGCTTATAATTGGTTATTACAAATTAAAATTCTTTGTAATGTATACATTATTAAAGTTATAAAAAGAGAGTTAAACTATGATCAATTTAAAAAAAGAGAATTTATGTGCTGCCTCTCTGACCAAATGGAAAATTTTGTTTTAGGGCTATTCTGCCATTCCTCCTGTGACTGTATCAATCCGGTTTACATATGTACTTCAGGACTGGTCTCCATGCAGCTGGCCTCAGCCTCCACCAGGTACCTTAAAATAATTAACCTCAAAACTTTGTTCAGTTTTTAAACAAATATTTTTGATGAAATTGACTTATAATTAATCATTTAGAATTGGACGAGTTAGGTGAAGATATCACTCCTACAGATATTGGTCGTCTTCCTTGTGGAGCATTAGAGGACCCTGTATTGTAAGTATGATTGTTTGATATTCTTTGTAAACCTTATGCCAATTTGCATCTTTTATATATTTTTTCATTTTAACTTTTCTTTTCAGAGAATTCCATTTGTCAGTGACATGGCCATGTTTTTTTGAAAATACCATTGTTGACAATGATGTGCATTCGTAAGTACATTAAATATAGTTTATTTGTGTCAAATTAGTAATATTAAAGTTTTGATGTGTTGAAAAGAATTTTTCAATTCATTCAAACTTTATGCTGTTTTTATGTTCATCAAATAAATGTTGTCTTTCTGTTTAAATGTCTTTTTTCTAACAGTTGAAAAGATATAAAAAATTATTTTTAAAAGTTTGTGTTATTTAGATGTTTGTCTTTGATGCCTTCTTTTGGGATGAACATATATTTCAAATCTGAGTGATTCTGCGATTAACTGAAATGGTTAAATTAAAAGACTAATGATTTTATATATAAATGAATTTTAAGTTGTTTAGTTTAAAATGTAGGAGCTTTAATTTTATTTTAGTACATATTGAATAAGGTTGTGGTAATTTCTTTGCAGTTTAACATATAGTTTTTTCTGTTATTTATTAATGTGCTCTTTGTTTTGTTCATGACTTTTTAATACGTAAATAATACAAAATTTCAAAATTATTTTAACTTTCCTCTTATACAACTTCATTAACAATTTTTTTGAAAAGTGATGAAATAAATATATTTTGTTAATGTCTTGTTTTTATTGATTTTGTGAATACAGATACATTCCTTTATATTACTTGTTGTGGGAGATTATATTTTAGAAAGTTAACAAATTAAATACAAAGAAATGATTCAAAAAAAATTTGTGGTAGATTTATGCATTTTGTAGCTCTAAGCAGTGCACATCTTGAGGCCTATCAGATTATAAACTGTCCAATATATTTTTTTTCAGCACATTTTAAATTTAACCAAATATTAGTGAATCATTTTTGGTTAGTGTTTCATTTGTTTGAAAAATGTTTTATGTAAATTATAGTGGTAATAAAGTTTTTATCTTGAAACTTTTTAAAAATTTTTTATCAAATTTTTAGTTTTGTTTTATATTGTAAATCAAATAAATTTTTCAACAAATTCAGTTGAAAAACTAAATAGACTGGAACTATTTGCAGAAATATTCAATATTCATTTAATTTATTCTAATAAATTAAATGAATGTGTCAATTTTTTTTCATGGCAGCATTAATATTTTATAAATGTATAAATCTTTAACCATTTTTGGGTTGCACTTGATTAACTTTTAAACATTCTCTAATATGTATTCAAGTTCTGAGGATCATCTGATTCTTTATTTCAAATTGCTTTTGTTTATTACTTAAATAAAAAAAAATATACTTGAAAAAGAAAATTTATTTGGTTCCAAGTAAACTGTGTTTCAAATTATTTCAATGTCTAAAGTAATATGAATTAATATAGAGAAATAATAGTGGATGGCTGCATGCGTATATAATTCTGTCAACAACAGTTTTGATTTATTTACATGCATTGAAATATGAATTGATGGATTAATAAAGATGCTCTTTTGATTCTTAATGCATGTAAATGGTTGAATTTCTCTTCAGTTTAGGAGTTGAGTATTTAATCTAAATAAATAATGTGAAACATCCTTCCTCGTCCCATTCTCTTTTTACATTTTACTGAGTTTATTGTAGTCAGTGTTTTTTTTATTATCTTGTTAAAAAATCAATTCCTCATATTTAGAAATTTCAAATAAAAATTACTTCATTAAATAATTTAAATTTCTTATTTGTTTAAAATACAATAACACAATTTTTTTCCCTGAATAAAGCATGAACTACTTTATATCTTTTACACAGAGATTTGAACCCAGTGTTTTCTCCAAAGTGGTCAATGCGCATGAAAACATCAGAAAAACCTGTTTGTTCAATGGGTGAGTATTGTTTGCTAAAATAATTAGTAGGCGATGTGTTAGTTGCTTGCGGTTTATTTTTTTTGGTATTTTCTGAAGTAAATGATATTGCTTGTTTTTTTATATCTAAAATCATTTTTTTTATGAATGTCTACTGTTAATTATATTTATGTAACAATTATTTTTATAATTTGTTGCTTTGTTCTTGAATGTTCTGAAAAATAATCCTTTCAAAATGTGCATTCCCAATAATTCTACAAACCTATAAAATAGTTCCTGTAATTGTGCAAAAAAATATTATAGCATTTAGGTATTATATGTTATAATATTTTAATAATCCCAACAGCATATAGGCATTATTATAATTTGAAAAATTAATAATATTAAAAAATACAACTGAACTATAATAGCAAGAAAAGTAATAAATTCTTTTCTTTCTCTCTTTTAGCTGGATAAGATTTAATTCTTAATAATTGCATAAGTCTTTCGAAATGTGTTTGAAGCTTTAAAAATATTTCCATATGAGGGAAATTGATACTGCAATGTTTTAAGTTGATAAAAAAAAGAATAGCTTCAAGGACATCTTAAAAAAGGGATAGAAAAGACAAAATTAGAAGTTTTTTATTGCATTTATTCCTGTCATATTATTGTCAAAATTTCATTGATAGCCCATTTAATGCTTCTAAAACTATTGGTTAAAAATTGCAATTAGTATTTTCTGTATAATTTAATATTTTTTACATTTTCATTACTTTTAATCACTGAACTTTTATTCTATTCTTAAAAAGTCGGGTACTTGAAATTGTAGCAATATTGCTCATACAGTTCTGCATATGAATATATTTTTCTTATTTCTATATGATATTTTATAAACATTTATGGCTTATATTTTCAGCTGATTATCTGAAAGAATTTTCATCGATTTTGCAAGGATTTTATTCTGAAAACCAACTTTTAGGAAACATCCCACCAGAAGAAAATGAAATGGGTGAGTAAATGATTTTCTTTTTTATAAATTTCTAATCAAAATATGATTAAAAACTCCTATGAATTTTGATATACATGTTGAAAGTTTTCATATAACTAGAATTTTACTTGAAATACTATAAAATAAAATTTCATATATATTCATATATAATTTCATATGAAATTTCAAAATATTAAAATAAAATTTCACAAATATATTGCATTTAATTTTAGAATGCAATCATTTAACTTGTAGCAACAAGTTTATTATTAATAAAACGGAAATAAAAACAAGAATCATATGTTCAGTTGTGGATATTGTAATAATTTCTTAGATATGTTGTGCTTACTGATGTATTAAATTTTACAAACAGCCATAAGCTCCACTTCATTTTAAAGAAATGATTACTCTTCCAGTCAAATAGGATATGCATATAAAATTCAATAAAAGAATCAATCTGTAACTATCATAGTAAATTATTAAAATGCATGAAAGTTTTGTTTAAATATTTGGATATAATTGTTTAAAAACTCCAAACAGATTTTCAAGTATGTTCCTGTTGATACATTAATTCTGTTTTATTTTTTATATTATTTTGCTTTATTATTTATGTATCATGCTTGTAAAATCTGCAACAATATATTTTTTTATTATTAATATGTGATTGATGAATATGAACATTTAAGTTTTACTTGTTTCAATAAAATATTTCAATGTATCATTAGTGTTTGATCATGGCAATAAAAATAAGATATTCAAAATTATTATGGTTTATTTATATAATTAATATTCATTATGTCTTCTCTCAAATCTTTTATTAAACTTCTTCTATTAATAATGTAGGATGTGTATTTACCTAAATTGCATTCTACAATCCATACTACTTCATCTAGACATGAGATTTGATGTGATTGAACTTAGGATAGTGAAAAGCTCTTCTCAAAGCAATTTTTTAAAAATTTTAATTAAAAATTAAGCAAGATCTTAGCAATTATTAAAAAAAACTTCTGAAAGTATAATTATTCAAAAATTACTTTTACATCATCTTAAAATTAAAGACATGGAATTGTTTAAATGGCAGTAATGTTATGATTAAGGAAATATATATAGTATGTTTCATTAGTGGAAAGCAAAATTTCAAAAATTTGTTTCATTAAATATTTAATCACATGATTTTCATCATATTGACACCTGATGAAAAAAAGATTCTACTTATTCTTTGTACAGTCTATTTGAAGAATGAGAAAGTGAAGTTACTGTAAAA
The DNA here is from genome assembly GCA_026543055.1 of Argiope trifasciata. Classification (NCBI taxonomy): domain Eukaryota; kingdom Metazoa; phylum Arthropoda; class Arachnida; order Araneae; family Araneidae; genus Argiope; species Argiope trifasciata. The sequence continues at coordinate 4,993,095 of JAPMOQ010018920.1, forward strand.
GAAAATTTGTTGTAATAATATATTAAATTTTTAAATATAAAATGTATTAAAATTAATATTTTTTTAGGATTTAGTGATATCAATAATAATGAATTATATCATTTTTTATCATTTAATATAAAATATATTAAATGAAAAATTGTTTTTAATGCTTTATGATGTCCCGTTCTGTTTGGAAAGTTCATTTACATAGTAATAAGAATGAGTATAAGGATAGTAAAGTAACTCTGTTTTAATGCTTTTTTATAATTTAATGTATTAGGGTGTTCGGAAAGTAATTTCGTTTTTTCCCGACAGAGGATTTAATTGTATTTTTCGCACCCAATTTCATACTTAAACCGCAAAATCATTTTATGTTTTAAGAGCTGATATAGCAAGGCTTGAGTGTGAAAAAGTGCAGCTGATTCTTCGCAGTAGTTTTTGGATGGTGCCCTTTTAAATATGGAGAGCAATAAACAGCATTTTCGTCATTTTTTTCTTTTTTGCTATATAAAAGGTAAAAATGCTGTCAAGCCAGAAATAAATTAGAAAATATGTGTGGAGAAGATGTGTTAACAGTACATCAGTACCAGAACTGATTTGCAAAATTTTTCCTTCAAATGAGGAGGCCAAAAACCACCTCGATCAGTTTTTTTTACAGCAAAGACCAAAACTTTTATGAGCGTGTAATCATGTTACTACCAAAAATATGGCAAAAGGTATTAGACCAGAATGGCAATTTTATAATTTAATAAATAATTTATTCATTAAACGAAAATTTCTTTTCATTTTGACAAAAAAAAAACAAAACGAAATGACTTTCCGAACAACCCAATATAAAATTCTTTGTTGAAGGTAACATGGTCATATGTTATGTAAAAGGGATTTAATTGGTATGAGACCTTCCCAGCATACCAACTGAGCATTTATAAGATTGCTAGTGGAATTATAAAATGAAACTAAAGTTTGGATTTTAGGTCTAAATTGAAGCAAGTATCTTAAAAATCATATCAACACTCATATAGGTAAAAAACTAGGTAAAAGATTAACAAAAGTGTAAATGATCTTCATTTGATCTAACTAGGTGTGAAATCATAGTAATAACAATTATGCATAATTAATAAAAAATTATGAAGTTAAATTTCAGTTTAATCTTTAGTTATTGTTTTCTAATATTTATTTGTTAGAATTTCTTAGAGACTATATAAATAGCTAATTCTGAATGAAACTTGCCTACAACTTATTTTCATAATTTATAGTTTTGATGTCTGATAGGTAATTTGTTTTTTCTTAAGCAACATAAAGAGTTAGTTATATTGTTTTTTTAGATGTGACTCAAGCTTTGGATAAACTTGCTGGACCTAATGTCAATGTCCTTCCCAATCTTGGTGGGCTCAGACGTCCTTCCCGTTTCCAAGACCAATGGACCATTAGTGAAGAAGTATTGATTAAAATTCTTCAATATATTTTTCCAGACTCTGCTCCTACTCCTGCAGAACCAGTGAGTACAAATTTCTTTTTGTAATTAGAAAGTAAAAATAATCATTCAGTGTCATATCTATTAATCTTACCAAAAACTTTTACTTTTTTGTACCACTGATATTTTTTAGATATCTCAATGAAATGATGAGATTTTATTACTAATGATAAAAAATGAAATTATTTCTGAAAAATCACTTTGGATCTGGTTTAAGAGCAATGTCGCATTAAACTAGTGTGCCTATTTTACATCCAAAAGCATGTTAAAGGAATTATAAAATATTTTAAAAACAAATTAAGGATTAGTAATCATAACTTCTGAGATTGCTTTTCACTTCTTATAATACTTATTGTTGCAAAAGACTTCATGTAATTTCATGGAAAAAGTAATAAAATAAATAAATTTAGTGAAATGACTAGGATATTAATTACCTTCATGATAGAAATAAAATAACTTATTAAATATTTGGGAGCAAAGGAAATGGTCTAATTTTATCTTATAATAATGAAAAGCATTGTTTTAAATTATCATATGCATATTTAAAAGAAATATATCAAAATTAGGAGAACAATGCAGCAACAACCAATTTATATTATTAAATAGACAGTTTGAGAGAATGTTTTGGATAGTTACCAATAAAAAGTGTTAATTTCATAAAATTTTTAATTAATTTAAGATAATCATGCCAAAGTGTAGTTATACCAAATTTTGTAGCTTTGATTAAGTGTACATATATCTATTCATTTATAAAGCACTAATATATATTTATTCATTTGCTTTTATTAGTATTGCGATTTAGTTGCAGCATTGTGTTTTTACTTGTTGTTTCTGATCAGCAAAAATGTAATGATCTTATTTGAAAAATGAAATGTTTTTCATCTTCAGGACTTTGATGAATGGAAAGACACAACAAATTCCATCAGTGCCTTGGAAAATAGGGCTGCTTTTGCAAGAATCCAGGTGAGTTCTTCCTTATATGTAACTAGGATAGTGGAATTAGTTAAATTTGTTTATTATTATTTTTGGAATTAGTTATTCTTTATTTGATGAATTTTCTGTAGTATATTATGATGAAATAGGGAGGTTCTAACATTATTTTAAATGAATAATCTAGTAATTTGAAGCATTGTTTTTTACTTTTGAATATTGTGATGATACTTTTTCTGATTATATATTTAAATACAAATATTTATTGACCAATGAATAAACTATGTTCACTGTTTTCTTGATCATATGAAATGTCTATATATTGTTAAATCTATGATTGTCATTAATAAATTTTAGTTCTAAATCTTGATGTACATTAAACATTTTGGGTTACATCATTGTCATTGAAGTTGCTAATGAAAAGTTTGTTTTATTACTCTGATAGATTTTTTAAATTCAAGTTTTTAAACTTAGTTTTGCTATAACATTACTTTTGCTATTTCTTTTGAGCATTAAATAAATGACATTATTTTGCTATCTTTTCAATCCTAATGATTTTAAGGCAACTGATTGATTTAATTTGACTATGTGCATCAGATTACAATATGTGAATAATATTTTTTCTTTGTTTTTGGGTTCCATGTTTTGTTTCACAACCTTAACTATTAGAACTTACAATAATATTATTAAGTAAAGAATTTTATATTTCTTAAATGGTTAAATTATATGTAATGATTTAAAATTTTGGAAACAGATGGCAGGTTCAAAGACTATCCTTTTTAAAGTTTGCTTTATTCCATTTCTTGAGACAGACATGCATGTTTACAACCAGCGTGGACTAGTAGAAGTGACAGGAAAAAGATGGAAATTAGTTTTCCCTCGCGTTTATAGCATATTTTGATAGGGAAATAACTGTTTTTGGTGCCAATACATTAAGATTCTCATAGAGATTTCTGCGATGTGACTTTCAAAGCAGGGGAAACACCAGGATATTTAAGAAACAATGTGCTTATTGGACACTCTTCTAGCCCTTCACGATGAGCATGCAAAAGTTGGCTTTTAGCTGATTCTGCAATTTTACAAAGCGTCTCTTGAATTCATTAAGTAGAGAAAAGGAATAGGATCAGGAAATAAGAGAATAGTTTAGATTGAAGTGACTATGGGCTAAAATAAGATAAAGCTTTTAGAAATTAATTTGGATTTAAATTAGATGTTAGAATATAAATATATATATATATATATATATATATATATATATATATATATATATAGTGTATTCCTAAAAGAGATTATATTTCTAATATTTTTTAGTGAGCTGAGGTAATCCAAGGTAATTTACTTCTTTTAACTATCAGTAAGGTTTGTATCATCAGTAATCAATTACAAAAAAGGGGGTGGGTGAGGCAAAAAATTTGTATATAATAAATTTGTTTATATTTAATAAATGAAAATTTTCTGTGAGAGTTTAAAGATAATTTGTAAAAAGAAAAAAAATTGCACTTGAGGTATGTTGAATCTGTACATTTTAATACTGCAGAGTTGCAAAATATAAAAATAGTTTTAAAAAATATAATATATAATATAGTATCAAATATACAATTATTTTTGCAATTAATACCTATCTTTTTTATAATTTAAGATTAAGGCTGTCTCTACAAAAATTATATTGACAATTTAAAATTCTATTTATCAAATTTTTTGGCTATAAACATTATATCAAATCTTCATACTTTTAGGAACATTTGCGCAATTTCAAAAGTGCACCAGAAGGCAGCCTAACATGGCGACTTGCATTGGCTATGTGCCATGTTCATCATAGCTATGGGGGCTTACCAGCTGTAGCACAACTTTGGCAAGATTTTTTGCTAGAAATGCGTCATCGTTGGGAGAACAATTACACACTGCCGTGGTGAGTCTATGCCTTGAATTGTAAATTGATAATTCGCTAATCACAGATTATCATTATCATATTTTTTTCATAAGTTTGGAAATGATATATTGCAGGTTTATTTTTTCTTTTTTTAAATTTATATACATTCAAACACTAATTATCATGTTAGATTTTGAAATTTCTTAGTCATACATGAATTTCAATATTTTGTCATCATACATAACTTTTTGCTTGTTTAGTTAATATTAAATAAAATTTATGGAATAGAAAAGAAATGTAATCTCATTTTCAGACATTTAAAAAATAAATAAGGTATGGTTTTCGTTATTCCTATACTTTTTTTTTCATTTCACATTCCTCTGTATAATTCAGAGATTTCTGAATTTGTTTTATTGAAAGTGTGAAAAAAATAATTATTATATTGTGAAAAAGAATATTTCTTAGTTTCTCATTCAAAAATATAAGATCAATCAGATTACGTTTTTAAAAAAAATCATTTTATCATAAATATTTCTTGTAATTAAATCAAACAAAGACTTAGTTAAGTTATCTAGATACATATATAAATTGGAATTCTGGAAATCATGGTAGTTATAGGTCACTTAATATATTTCTATTAAATTCTGTTCTTTTGTTTACATTCAGTATTGAATTAAATATGTAGTTTCTTTATTTGCTTATACATATTTATCAGTTTGTAAATTCAAAATTACATGTAAGGATTTAAAATCCTTTTTATATCATATTAATTCCTTTCGTTCAAGAATACCAATTTTCCTTTAATTCCTAATATATTTATGAAGAAAAATGTTATTTGCTGTTAGTTTAGGGGAGAAAATAGAACAATGGAAACAATTGCAATTGTTATATGTCTTTAAAATTTAATAATTTGAGATTTAATGCACATTGGTCAACCTTGATTTTTGTGATATTGCAAATTTAAATGATAGTGGGGGCATCAAAACCATATATTTCAGTTTTCAAATGGGATATTGTAAAGCTTACTTATCACTATTACCTGTATTTTAATGAACAAATATGATTAGAATAATAAAATACATAATTCTGAATACCGTTTTGTCAATGTATGATGTGTTGACAGAGTAATTGAACTTAAAGATTCATTAGACATTGGAAATGCAAATTACATAATAAAAATCGATATCGATTTCGTTTAATAATAATATTCAATTGCTGAAATTTTTTAAAAATTGAATGCTTTTATTTAACGATCAGATGTTTGGACATCATTGCCAAGCTTCACCACATGGTAAAATGTCAGAAAGCAAATTAACGCATTAAAGGCGGGAGTCGTAATACCATGATTTGATCCACGTTACTTAGCATACTTTCGTCAAGATCTCCCGCCTTGAATGTCTTAAGTTTTTAAAAATCATTATTGTCTCATAAAATGCTGCATTTTACACTGATAAAAGTTTTGTAAACCTTGCTATATAAATAATCCATCAGCGTTCCCCCCCATGTATCTTTCGAAATATTCTTCACTAAATTATAATTCAGAGCAAACTCTTAAAATTTCTCTACTCACAATCTGATTCTTTTGAGTTTAAAAACGTGTTTTTGGTAATATGCATCTGAGCAGATTCTTTTAAAATCCCTCCACTCACATTCAGATTTTTTGAGTTTGGTAACAGTTTTGGATTTTTTTTTATATTACATTTTCAGGATTGGATATAGCCACTAAATAAATAAATTTAATATTTGGGCTTATTTAATTTTTAGGTATAAATAACTTAAATTGTGAATGATTTGTTTTTAATATATGTTTAATAATATAGCTCTTTTCTGTGATTCTATAAAATGTATAAATAACAGCTAGAAAAGTACTTCATTAGATATATCCAGGTAAAAGTTCAAAATATTGCTAAATACAGTTTATATATAATCAAATTAAATTTTAAATAATTATTAAAAATGTTTTTTGAAGGAATAACAGCCAGCAGATATTACAGTCACATATTACAGTTCTTTTCAATTAAGTTCATAAAGATTAAGTAATTCATTGAAGAGTCGTAAATGTTTCAAGAAAATTCATTTCTTTTTAGTGAAGAATTCTATTAGCCTCATATATTGAATTTCTTCAATTTAGTTACTATTTTTTTTAAAAACAACTAAATTTACAAATCAAAATATGAACTTTCAATCTTATATGGCACATACAAAATTGATAAAAAAAATGGCCAAATCTAAAAAAATGTAGCTTTCCTTTCTTCAAGAAAGATTGTTGAACTAATTTAGTTTAATGCTTTACTACTGCATCATTTTTAGTATCCTTTTCAAGATTGAAGCCTCTTTTGGTAAAAGTTCATAAAACAAAGTGACTACTACTCAAATTATCATATAGTCAGATTAGCATCTTCAATAAGTATTATCTTCAGAATATTTTATCGCTGTCTAAACAAGTTATGATCTCTTGAAGTTCCCAAATTTGCTGTCATTAAGGTGGAATTAAGGAAATAATTATAACTTTATGAGATTATAATGAGTTTCTCTTTCCTCACTTAGATGTTAATTGAGGACCATTTGGCTTGATAATAAAATACCCGAAGTGAATGTTTTTTAGTCTTATTTTTTTGAAAAAATGTTTGAATTACTCGTTGCAATACAAATTTTACTTTAAAAAAAAATTCAGTAAAAGTATTTTTATAATTAATAAAACATCATTATAAATATAATAAAATGTAATTTTATTAAAATCTATAAATCTTTAAGTTGTTTTGGCTGTGACTGCCCATTAATATTCATTCAGTCAGTTGGATATTCTCACTATACATAAAAGGCATCATCTACCTTTTCTTGATCAGAATGCTTTTTTATAAATTTGAAATATCTTACTGATCATTGTAATTTTACATATAAATATTGGCTGTCAGAATAATCACTGCCTGTACAAATGATGATGAGGACAAATCGAGATCGATAGCAAATGTTTTACTTTTATTTTTGATAGCTAGTAGCCCGAGAGATGTATGACCATTTCATCCACTTCAATTTCCCGATCATTTTCCGGCTCTGCTATTCAGCATGCAGTAATGCAATCATATGCTTGTCAGACATATGGATTTTAGATTCATACAGAAAACTTTTAACCACTTTACAATAGCTACTAATTTGTGAAGGTTTTCTGTTTTAGCATTCTGAGTATCCAGAACTATATATCGTCACTGTAGTTAAAGCATCTCTGTATCCTAGAGTTCTGAAACTACTAAACTGTGGCCGTGGGACTGCATTAAATTCCACATATGAACGACTAAGAGCGTTCCAGGAACCTGCAAAGCAATTTCTTTCCTTACTATGGAAGGGTGGAGTTTCCGGCTCCACAGGTGGGGGAGTTTTGGACACCGATTGAGTCCTATTCTGGCACCGCAGAAGCTTCTTTTGGTAACATAAAATTATGGTGATGGCGCATACAATAATGCACAAAATGCAGGCGAAAGCAACAGCTGCGATCTCTGCTCCTTGCAAGATATGGTGGCCAGATGTTTGCACTGTGGCACAAGACGATGAGTTGGAAGGAGGTGTCAGAGGATTTCCTTCCAACGATCTATGTTCCACATCGACTAGACATACTTCATAACGTGTGCGTGGTGCCAAATCTCCTAAAGCATACTCGTATCGCTGTCCGTCTGTTTCTGATCCAGTCGTGATGTCATAAACAGGCACATCTGTAAAGGATTCTGAGCCTACCCTGCGTAGACGTACAGTCCATTCGTGTCGATAGGATACGTCATCGGCTAGACCCGACGACCTTAGTATCCAGCTGACAGAAACGGCTGCTGCAGATGCTCCAACTGTTTCGAGCTCTGTCCAGGCAGTTGGGCGGCTCTGTGTTATAGCATGGGCGCACTTGCCAACTTCTACTGTATAACGAGCCTGAGAGACCTGCGCGAGGCATATTACATAACGAGTACCTGGCTGTAATCCCTGAAGAGTTTGTGTTGTGAGGTCAGCTGCTATTTGGCGGCCTTCTGGTGCTAGAGTCATTTGATAAGGGCTATCTTCCTCTCGTCGATACACCACTGTCCATCTGCCGCTTCGTGTATCTCTAGTACGCCAAGCAACAGTGATGCTAGTTTCTGTGTTTGACAGATACACGACATCAGATGCATCTCCATGGCCTAGGAAAAAACAATGAATTATATAATTAAAAAGAACAAATAAAAATATTTAGTTTGGCACTGTATTTTTAAGAAATTTTCGTAAAGAAGTAATGTTTTTCTAAAGGAGAGTGGTATTTCCTTCTAATATTTTTCTTATTGGGAGTTGAAAGGGGTGTGCAAATGCCAAGCTCACTATCAGAATGGAGCTAAATCAACAATACCTAGCCATTATTTTACTCGTCTAAGCTTCTAGAACAGAGGTTTCCAACCTTTTTTGAACTGGCTTCCCCTTTTCCGGTGAATATTTCAATATCGCCCCCCTCCCATTCCAGAGAAATAAGAGCGTACATAATGCATGATAAAAAGAATTAAAAAAAAATTCTAATAGAATATTGTTGGAATTGAAAAGCTACTGAATTTCTTCTCTCTTTAAAAAAAGGAATAAAATTTTTATCTTACGTGTCATAAGGACAGGCAGGGATTTTGATTATACGAATTAATTCATAATAAACTATTGTTTTCTAAATAAATTGAAAGTTTGAGACACCCATCAGAACGCATACTTAATTATATTAAAAAGTATTTTTATTAAAATTTAAAGACATTGAATTTCTAACTGAACTAAAGAGAAAACTGTATTTGATGCATTTTAAGGAGCTTTTTAATATCAGGCTCGATTTCACTTAAAAACAATCGTAAGTCACCACGTTCAGTAGCATGAAGCCAATTTCTCTTTTTCGTTACCATTGTTGCTACAGCACTAAATCCACATTCTGCATAGTATGAAGAGGGGAATGCTATCAGAAGTTATTGAACAATCGACCCTAATCCTGAATGCAGTTGCGAAATAGCATCTGCAACTAAAATTCTTGGTAGTCATTCTTGAATTTAATTTTTAGATCCACATTTGTCATCAGTTCTATTAGTTCTTCATCTAACTGAGGTGGTCCTGCTGTGTTGACATTGGAAAAATGATCCAAACCTCAGTCTAGTATGTCCCATGTTACCGTGAAAGTCCGAAATCTGGAGAATGTCGACATTCGCTGGTGAATGTCAACATTCACGTAGTCGCTTGGTGTATGTCCGAAATATTTGCTAGATATCCTCATTTCTCACTTACACCGGCAAATGTCGACATCCACAATGCACTAATGGTGAATCTTGAATATGCGTTTCATCTCTCCGTATCCGGAGAGGAGAAATGCAGATTTGCATTTTCTTATCTCAATATTTCTCTGTTGACCTTGTGTTCCAGCAAAACACAACGTGCTCTAGGCCGCACCTCTTTGTTGACGTTGCCTTCTGTTATCTCCTTTTCGAGCTCTTTAATCATCTTTTCAAATTCCACCAAAGCTTGTCTGTGATTGTCGACATATACCGGCGATGGTCCGAAAGTGCAAGAAATGTAATCAATTGTACGGTCTTTCACCAACGTTTTTGGTATGTGTTGACATTCACCAGCGAATGTCGACATTCTCCAATTTCGGTCTCTCACAGTAACATCCATACTTAAAATATCCTGGAATCGTACCTTGAAGTTATTGTACACTATATTTGGTTAATCTTCTAACGCCAGTTCGTGCCACATCAACTCCCCCTAATTTTTTCTGGGTCTTTTATTGCACCCCTGAAAGCTTCAAACGCCCATAAGGGGGAGGGGGCATTATCGCCCACGTTGGGAACACCTATGTTCTAGAACTTGTTTAACAATTTCATTTGGAACTTTATATTAGTTATTAATAACTACAAATTTTATTGATACTTAGAATGAAGTTTATCGTGTTCATGGAAAATTAGGGACGCTTTAGGAGAAGTGTTTGAAGTTTATCTGTATAAGCCTGTTGTCAGTAAGATAACATGTCATTTGCTAAATTGCGGGAACAATTTCTACTCCAGCGGTACTTATTTCTTTAAGAAAATATATAGGAATTTAAATCTTTCAAGAATAAGAAGGAAAAAGAAATTATTTTGCCTTCCAAGTTACCGATTTATTACTGTAAAATGAAGAAACTCTTACCTCTAGCCATGTAGCGGAATGTAGCATTATGATCAGGGCATTCCGTATCCCAAGTAACTTCATCCAAGGTACGTCCTTTCAGATGCGAAGGTGTGTAGCACGGACCAATTTGAATTTCGTTTTCATTTGCCCATTCGTGCATCCATCTCAAAGCGCAGTCACAATGGAGTGGGTTTTCTAAAATTGAATAAAAAATATTTTTTACCATCATTTGACTAGATTGAACATTTCTTTATGACATTAAATTTAAACATTTAGTGTTTAAAAGAAAGTTGAGTGAGTTTTACTTTATTTATTCAGCATTAAAAAATACGTTAAAGGATCTTATCTATCCCTCTTTCTATATAACGTTTATGTAGATGCAAAATCAAGTCGAATTTGTTTATCATTATTTGACAACAACTCTCACTTTCGATGTGTTTACATGCTGGTTGCATGATACAGATTTTTTTGAGTTGGATAGTATGAAGATGGGAAAAAAAAAAAATCAACGTAATGATCGAAAACGTTGGAAAAAAGAACTTGTGAAAAATGGATGTGTTGAAACATAATTCATTAGAAGATCCATTCGGAATGAACGAAATAAAGGCGTATATATTTTAATTTACAGAACAAAGTTTCTTAACTGCAGAAGCATCATCTATTAATTTCTTCACTCTTAAGCATAGTTATATGTTCAGAATACTCTATTACTACTGATCAAATAAAATTTAAAATAATGTAGTATCTGTTTGTAATAAAATGTACTCATTAAAGTTGATTGGCTTATAATAAATTAGTCTCATTAATACTGGTTTTTTCGGCTGTTATTTTAATCTTTAAACTTATTTTTGTTAAATACATTTTATCAAAACATAGAAAAAAATAATTTTTATTTTTAAAGTCATCAAATTATATATTTTAACGTTTAATATACAGGGTGGTTATAATTAAATTGCAAGTGTTTGAAGGACTGTAAAAGATAAACTACTTGGACTTTATTGAAGAAGTTTGGTATACGTTATAATTATTGCATAGGGAAATGAACTACACCTTAAAATTTTTTTAGTTAATTTTTTTCCTTTTTTTTTTTTTTTTTTTTTGCTATAGCTGATGCTGTAGATTATTATAGTTTTGCTTTGTATTATGTCAAAATGAATATCATTTCAATTTTAAAATTATGATGATGACAAAAGACCTGTATTTTTAAGCTAACTTTGTCAAAGGTAGAACAGCATGTGGGTTGGATGAGCTCCATATCCTACAGTTATGGGTATTGATTTGTCCCATTTTTTCGAAGATTCTCCTGATATAGGAATGTAGTGGACCTTAAATCCGCCATAATGGCTTAAGTGCTCTTAGATTTATGAGGCATTTTGTGCACTTTTTGTCACTATCTAATATTTTGTAATTACCAGTCTCATTCCAAAATTTTCTAGTGTATGTTTTAGATAAGGGTTAATTTAATAAATTATCTCTCAAAATGAATTTTTTATTAGTTCTTTATATTGTTTTCCTATATGAATGATTTTTTTTCTAAGTTTCATATTAATGAGGTAACATTTATAATGAGAAATAATTTATATTTAGAAAACATAAATCAAAATTATTTTAGATGAGTGATTCCGTATTGTAGTATTTATTATCAGTGACATTTCAGGTGGAATTTGCCTGTATTATTCAGCTTCATCATTCATCATTAATGAATGAACATATATTTGCGCGAGAAAGGAAGTTGTCAGGAGAACCGGTTGGCGCCTTGACCTACTTTCAAGACAGCAGTTTTTAAAGATAATGTTTTAGGAGTAACCACCGGGACGATACGTATGGGTGTGCGAGACATTGTAACGGCAGGAAAAACCTACGTTCTTTTTCTTTTATTGTATTTCGGTAGTCCATGAGCAAATTCACTTATTGAATTGTTTAAGATATATTTTCTGGAGAAATGTAATCAAACTTTAATCAGTTTCGAACTTTTTTAATTAACCAAAGAATATTCATGTTTGACAATTGAAAGGGATTTAATTTCAAGGGACAAACAAATGTTTGTAAAAACTTCATGGTAAACACACACACATTCACACACACAATGTGTCGAAAGTTTGCTGATAAAAAGGATTTTACTAATTGAAAATACTATGTAGTGAGTAGTTAAATAAAAAGATTAATATTTTTTCTCTCATTTAAAACTTAAATTTTATGTTCATAGGATTGGAATTTATATTTACCTAATTTACTAATATTTTTCTTTTGTATAAGATGTCTTAAATTTTATTATGAACCTTTTTATAATTTTTCGTTTTAATAGGTAAAATGAAATAGCGCTAACACGAAAATCAATGAAAGAATAATAATAAAAACTGTAAAAAAAGGTAGCCAGTTATGAACATTTTTCATATGAAAAAAAAAAAAAAAAAAAAAAAATGTTTCTTTGTACAACCTTTAAACTCAAATTTTTTGTATTTAAATATACTTTCCCCCTTCTCTTATGTTTATATGCCTTTCTTTCCCATTAATGTAAATTGAACCTCATTAATTGTAAATGATGTAAAAGTCTCTATTTATGCTTTTCTTTTCTGTTGGAAAAGTTTCGGGCTCTGAAGAAAGTCCGTTTATACTACGAGTAATTAAAAGCACGAAAATACTTTTTGTTGAATTTGTTTTGTTATTATGTCACAAACTTGGTATTTAATTATGCTGTATTGACAGATTGAGTTTTGGTGTTTAAAAATTTTATTTATGGAAATCGATGTATTCTACTTAAATTTTCGTTATTTTTCAAATTTTGATAAAAGTCATCGTTGTGGGCACTCCGTTTTGTGTCAGGTGTTTAATAGCATTTGTAAATGTGAAAATGCATGTATTGAGTTAAATATTGTATCAATTATTGATATTAACGTTTTTTCCCACTTTAAATACTGAGGAATATACGATAAAAAATGTTCAATGTAGCTCGGTCGTTTTTTCAAATACTGAGGAATATACGATAAAAAATGTTCAATGTAGCTCGGTCGTTTTGCATTCATCTATACTTATAATAAAGCTCAATGTGTGTGTGTGTTGACTCTACAGGCCAGACCGTTGGACCGACAACTACCAAATTTGGCACATGTATACTTTGGAGGTCCGGAATGTGTACCTTGGAGCCCTTTTTTCAAATTTTTAATTAGAGTTTGAATTAATTAAAAAAATTAAGCGAAATTTCGACGATTTTCTGCCATAACTTATAAAAATATTATCGCATAAAGATGATTTTTACATCAAATTAAAGATAAAAAAATTAGCTTTCTACTGACGGACGTATTTTAATATATAACTTAAGCTTTAATTTTTAACGAATTTTTAAAGAAATATTTTAACTATATTTTTCATCATTATATTTTGGACAAAACAATAAAATTTAATCTGCACGAGCACGTTACGAGTGAAAGGGAAAACTATCTTTTATCTATATGTTAACATCAGATTGACAAAAACTCGAATTAAAAAATAAATAATTATTGCTAATTCAACATATAAAAATGTTATTTTCAGCACGCATCTGCATGAAATGAAATAAATATAAAACATGTTTTTTTTTTCGCTAAAAAGAAAATGTAAAGAAATTTTTTTGTGACATTTAAAATATCATTAATTACAGAAATCAGCTTTATTTAAGACAAACATGGGATATATATTCAATTTAAGGTCCCAACGGCTAATTTTTAAAACTTTAATAATAGAAATGAGTAAATAAAAAGAGTCTAAATGAAGTAAATAACTACATAGTATGTAACATGAGTCTATAAATGCTTTAAAAATGAATGCTTAGCTTTAAAATAAAAAGAGAAACTTGAATCAGCTCAGTTTCGAAAACAGATTAATTTATGACTATTTGATCAATATTCAATAAAAACGGACAATTTTAAAGCACTTCATCGACTACTCCAAAGATGATACTCCAATCAACGTTCAGGATTTTTCAAGACTGACTGGCCTAGGAATGCTAATGTTGAATGGTTTAAACATTTTTATTCAAAACTTCACAAGTCGATCAAATTTGATAGCAGAAGATAAAAACCTTCATTTATTGAGTTGAAAGTGTAAGTGTTAAGAATACTTCGTAGAATATGATTCCTTATAGCTAAAATATGTATAAAATTTAGATTTAGTAATTTTTAAAATTATGTTTATAGACCAAAATAAAATACAATATTATTATTCGCATCATTTAAATAATTTTGAAAGTAAAACTAAAACCTGAATTTTACGATGAATCTAAGTAATTTTTGTTGAATTATTCTCGCAATCGATACTTATAATAAAGCTCAATATGTGTGTGTGTGCGTGTGTGTGTTGGCGCTCTACAGGTCAGACCGTTAGATCAACTGCTACCAAATTTGGCACATATTTGCCTTGCTGGTCGAAAATGTGCACCTTGGAGCTATTTTTTCGAATTTTAAATTAGAATTAGAACTAATTAAATAAATAAGAGAAATTTCGACGTTTTTCCGTCATAACTTTCGAAAATATTATAGCACAAAACTGATTTTTACATTATATTAAAGATAAAAAAAAATATTTTTAGTGATACTAATATTTTAATCACCGAATTAAATATATATTTTTAATGAATTAAAAAATTTAATTATATTTTTTAATAATAAAAATAAAATTTAAGTTGCACGCTCGCGTTATGAGTGAACGGAAAAAAAAAAACAACTTTTATCTATATTGCCATCAGATTAACGAAAACCCAAAATAAAAAATAAAGAAACTATTATTGCAAATTAAGCATATAAAAATGTCATTTTCACATGTGTCTGTATGAAATGAAATAAATATGATTTTCCTAAAAAGAAAATGTAAAGGGAAATTTTTATGACTTTTACTATATTATTAACTAGACGCCTTTGGCGACCAGCTGGTTCGCTAAGAGTAATGGGGTCTAAGATTTTCAATTAAATACATATGTGCCTTGCTCTCTTTATAATTTCTCTGCCAGATATACTTAAACTTCGAAAGTCACGTAACACTGATTTACTAAATTAATGATATAGATGTTGCAAACGATCATAGAAACCTTTGTCTTGTATTTCTTTTTTAGAAAACATAACATTTAATATTTATTTAATTTCATCCAATCACGTGGTGAATGTTACATTTTTTTTCGATTAAATTTGCAGTAATAGTTAATTTATTTTTAATTTGAACTTCTGTCAGTATGATTTCAACAGTTTAATAAAAGCTTTTTTTTTTTCCCTTTGCTCGTTCATTATTTATTTTAGAAAATGTCGCATATTATATTTCTTTTATTTTATCCAGTCACGTGCTAAAAGTTGCATTTCTTTAGATTTAATTTGTAATGATAGTTGTTGTTTTTTTAGTTTGAACTTTCGTCAATAGGATGGCAACATGCTGATAAAACCTGATTTTTCCCCCTTGACGTGCTCGTGCAGATTAAATTTTATTTTTTTGTCCGAAACACACACGCACGCACGCACGCACGCACACACACACACACACACACACACACACACACACACACACACACACACAGAGAGAGAGAGAGAGAGATTAAGTATAGATTAAGTAAATCGGCTTTATTTAAAACAGAATTTAATATATCTTTTCAATTAAAGGCCGAACGGCTAATTTGTAAAACTTTAATATTTAAAATAAATTCATAAAGAGGGTCTAAATGAATTACATAGTATATATCATGAGTCTATAAATGTTTTAATAAACGAAGAAAATGTAGCTTTTATCTAGATTCACTGCTCTGTGAATCATATTATTAAAACAATAATATTTTAAATAAAAATATATAACATGGATTAACTAAGTCAGTGTTTAAAACTGGCTGATTTATGAACATTTGAGTATCACTATTCAATAAAAGAGGGGAATCTGAGAAAATTTTGTTGAATAATTCTTGATATATAAATTGCGAAAATTATTCTATAGAACGCGTAAGACTTAAATGCTGATGGACTCCGTTTTCAATATTAAAATTAAAAAAAAAAATGAATAATTTCAGTAAAAAATGCTTTTGTATTAATTGCAGCTTAATTATCTGCATTTTAATTTAATAATGAAATTTGCGGGAACTGACAGATAGTTAGAGAGACATATAATACGTTACGGGCTTAAGACCTTTATAAATGCATGAGTGAATGCTATGACTTTCAAAATTTGAATCTTAAAAATATTTTGATGAAGTAGCCTTTAAAAGACAAGATACATAAAGTATTTAATTGACAGTGACAAGTCAGATAAAGGGTTTAATTGATAATGACATTACATAAACTATTCAATTAGCAATGACGAGTCACATAAAGTACTTAATTGACAATGAGGTTATATAAAGTATTTAATTGATCATTTTAAAGAGTATTAAGATTGGCGAACCGGCTGGTAGCCAAAGACGGCTAATTAATTCAATAAATCAGCTTTTTATTAAAGGTAAATATGATTGAATTTATACAAGATACGCATTCAAATACAGGTCCAATGGCTAATTTGTAAATCATTAGTAATAGGCATTAATGTTAGTACTGGTAACTTGGTCTAAATGAAGTAAATAATTACATTTTGTGTAACTTGAATAAAAAAAATGCATTGATGAATAACTTTTAGATTTTTTCATACTTTGCTCTATGAGCCATATTTTACAAACTATTTTTACTAATATCTTAAACAAAAGTGTGATTGCCCGCACTTTGACAAAAACTCAAACTGAATAATTAAATTAACTCTTATTGCAAAATAAACCGAGGGAAGTGAGACGTTCAGCATGTGTTAAAATATAAACGTAATGCCATGGAACATCTATAAAATGTGATATTTTCCACATAATCCCATGAGAACTGACTGCAAATCAGAGATACATAGTGCAATGATAATATGAGTATATAATAATATGAGTTATGTAACTATCGAAGTTTAAATAGAATTGGCTGAGAAATTGTAAAGAGAGCAAGGCACGTATGTATTTAATTGAAAATTTTTGAACGCATTACTCCTGGCGAACCAGCTGGTCGTCAATGGAGGCTAGTACAAAATAAATCTACGAAATGTATTTATAAGCTATTGATGTAGGACTTAAAAAAATTCAATTTGATGCCTTTGAAAAGTTTGAACGTTTTGAAAATTGACCAATTATTGATGATTGGTTGAGTTTTAGGTACACTTTTGTTTTCTGATAGAAATACGATAATGTTTTGTTAGCGATTTTATAAAAATACTCAGGAGAATTTGTTATTTCCAACAGTAAAATTATGAATTTTTTAAAGTTGCTTCAGCATATTAATTAATATCAGACAAATTTTAGATTGGAATATTTAGGGATATGCTCACCTGTGAGATCTAGACTTTGGATAGAGTCCGAGAGAGCGTCGAAAGGGACACCTCTCAGTCTGTTGGCGTGCAAATCGAGACTTTGCAGATTCCGGGGCAACTTCCCCACCTGTTCTATGTCATTTTCGGAAAGATCCAGAGCCAATAATTCGGCCATGGCCTCCAAATGTGGTGGGATAGATTTTAGTCCATTTGCCCTTAAACCAAGAAAAAGCAGCCCCGAATTGAATCCCTCTGTGGGTAAGGTGTCTATGTACAAAGAAAAATTCAATTAATAGAATAAGTGAAATTATAACAGAATATTACAATTACTGACTTTTCATTCTATCACAAAATGTTAGATGCCTGATGAATGTTAAATGTTAGATGTTAGATGCCTGCTAAGAGATTTGCTTTTGATTGAGTAAATTTGATTTGCAACATAATACTGCAATAGCGTGGATTTTTTTTCCCCTTTAAAAATGTTGTTATTGAGATTTTCTTGCTAACAAAGTTTTTGTTAGTGCTTCTTTTTGACTGTGGATAAATTTCTGTATTTCATATTGTAAAAATTGGTACATATATTATTCTCCTGTTGACATGTTTGTAAAAGATGAAATACTATATTTCTTTTGATTATTACTTGATATTTGTCACTGAATGATACGTTATTCGATTTAAAAGAATTATTTATTTTTTATAATCAGGAGGATAGTTTGGAAAACGTAGGAACTAATTTTCTTGGACAATATTTGTATTAACTAAAGCAAAGATTTAAAAAAAAGCATACGTTTTTATTATTGAGATTTTGTTTAGAAGTGTACTTTGAATGCTGATATTGCTATTGCAAGAAACATTTTTTTTTTTTTCATATTAAACCATGTTGTTCTATCGATGTAGTTTTATTTAAAATAAGGTAATGCGAAATAATTTTTATATTAGTTTTATTAATAATATTGGACATTAAAAAAATTCTTTTTTCCATTCGTTATATATATATATATATATATATATATATATATATATATATATAACTTCTTAAAAAAATTTGGCGCTTTTTAAAAAAGAAATCGTATATTAAAGGGTTTTTTCTTAAATTAATATCCCAAACTACTCTTTAGCTGTTGAAAATTAATGAAGGCTATTTGCAAAGTTTAATTTTACAGTTGCTGTGTTATGACTATAACAGCTATTAGCATGGATTTAATTAGAGTGACAGACTTTGTAGTTACAGAGTTAAATAACTCTGTAATTACATCGGCATGTTTTAAGGGTGTAATGTAGAGCTTCGCTCGCATATTTGCAGTTGCCAACGCATTCGTATCAATCATCATTGCCTTTTTCATCGCTGTAAGCTTCTTGCGACAAATTCTGTTTGGATATGGCACAGCATCTCCATTTTAAATGTATATAAATAAATTTGGATTTTAAAAAAAGTTTCCTGCAATAGGATATTGTACCTTCTGTTAAATAAAACTTTTTCCAAGTCTAATGGCTATAATGTGTACACAGCTAATTTCTTATGACAAATTTTATGCTTGAAAAAGTAATAAAAAATGTCTTTCTATCTTTCCTTCTTTTATTATTGCAATCTATTAGACGATGACGTGATTTTATATCTTTTGGTGTTGTATGATTTCTATGACCATCATTATAGCAAATTTTCTGATGAAATTGTCGCAATGTGGAACAGATAGGTGCCATTTTGCTTGTGTTTAATGTTCATTGTTTATTTCTTAAAAATTAACATTATTATGTCGAAGTGCATTTTTTAAGTGTGGATTATTGTCTAGACATTTTTATTTTCCATGAAGATTATATCTTGGGTCCACTTCCGGCACAAATGAAAGCTGCTTGATTGGGTGTACTTGTTAATTGGTCACGCACCGCTGAGTCCATTGATTCATAAAAGAATGGAGAAAGTCACGTGATTGATCTGTTCCTTAGTGGACGTTTGGCACGATATTCATTGCAAAATCGTGCATGCATATGGCTTTGTGGATTGTAAAAAAGAGTTCGTATGCGCGTGTATTGAATGTTGCCCGCGATGTTTCAGTTTTTGTCTGCAAGGAAAGTGAAACGAATCTATTCCATTTGTTAAATTCAGTTTTTAAATGATATAGCCTGTAAGTGTCGCCCATTGTTTTCGAAATATCTAGGTATATATTGTTTGTTCGCTTCTATAATGATTGAGTGGTTTCTCTTGCTTTTAAAAAATAAATGTAATAATATAATCTTTACAACTTGTTGGTACATTTGGTTGGTTGGTTGAAACGTATTAGTAAAACTTAGAATGACCGGAAATTATACGTCTTGTTTGAATTTCAACAATTTGCATGGATGAAAACTAGCTTTCTGAAAGGAGATGCGTGTCTGCCGGCTATCGCTTAAAGGGCAACCTGCTGAACATAAAATTACTAATTTTCACATATAGTTCTGTAGAGAGTAGAGAGTAAAAATATGCATTTCGGAACGATTAAAAAAATTATTGCATTTTTGCTTCCCGTTATAATTTGCAAATATATTATTGCTAAAAAGTTATTTTTTATACCATTTAAAATTTAAAAAAAACTGTGCTGTATTTAATAAAAAAAATTAAATTACGTTTGTAAATTATAATAGTTAAAAAACAAAACTAACTTCGTGCTATATGTTGGCTCAAGAAAAAGTGTTTTCATTGTAGAAAGCATTATTATCATATTTTAAATATTTATCTTGTTCTATGTAATTTTCGATCTGTAATTGCAACGCGAAAATCCAAATAAAAGTCAGTATTGTATCAGAAAGTAGATCATTTTTGAATAATGAAGGGAAAAAAACTGGCATTTTTAAATTTCTCCACATAACTTAAAAGCTGATTACCTTCAGCATTTACAACTTTTCTTGTCATGACGTCATAATTTTGTAGATCATTTTAATATTAGATCATAGTGAAGGGAATGAACGGTTATTTTCTTGTTTCGATGTGCTATTTAAGGGCGGACAGAAAAACAGACATTTAAACTTCATTGATCATGATTTCACTAAGATTGAAGGTCATTGTTCGGAACAAAGAAAGATGGAAAAATAATTTGTACTCTTTTGTTTTTCAATTTTTAAAAACACATCTTGCAAAGCATGATTAGTGGAAATTTGGCAGATCCTTTAAGATTTCAATTGCCGAACTGAACATTATGGTAGAGATTAATTAATAGTCCGATGCCATGTTATTATTCTTTAGTGAAATATTAGTTGTCCAGGATTTCAGCTTCCGAACTTTACGTTGTAGGAGCCACTAATTAATGATTCGATTCTATGTCTTAATTTTTTAGTGAAATATTTGTTGCTCTAGATTTCAGTTTTTGAACTGTACGGTGTGGGCCCCTTTACAGATGCCAGGTTATAGTATTATATATAGTGTAATATTTATTCTTCAGGATTTCGATCTCTAATATCTACGTTTTGGAAGCTAATTAACGGTCCATTTACCAATACCAAATTATAGTTCTTTAGCGATGTACACTGATGGAAAACAAAATCCCAACACTAGGAAGGAGCTGTGCTAGATAAACGAAATTTGGTAGGCGTGTTTATACATCTGAAAGATGACGTCGATTCAAATTTCGAGCTACGCGCGTAAGTGTGGCGCTAGTAGCGACACTATGAACATGCAAATGAGGTTTGCTTTAAATAAGCGCTGTAAGGCTCGTGATCGTTTTTTACAATTGAGATTTGACATAGTGGGTTAATGTTAGTCAAGGATGCCCCTGAGAAGACGAAGAAGCCATTATCAACAGCTCACTTAGTTTGAACGAGGTCGTGTTGTAGGGCTACGAAAAGTTGGGTTTTCTTTCCACGATATTGCTAAAAGACTTGGCAGGAATGTATCCACTGTGCATGAGTATTGGCGGCAGTGGTCAAGGGAAGGTACTGCCTCAAGAAGACCAGGTTCCGGGCGGCCACGTGGTACTACTGAGAGGGAAGACCGTCGTATTTGGCGTATGGCTGTGGCCAATCGTACTGCGTCTGCAGCTGAAATTCGAGCTGCAGTTGGCACCACAGTGACACAACGAACTATTACAAATCGGTTACTTCAAGGACAGCTCCGAGCCAGACGCCCTGTACAGTGCATTCCACTGACTCCAAACCACTGCCGTTTACGACGTCAGTGGTATCAAGCTAGAGCTCATTGGAGGACGGAGTGGAGATCTGTTGTGTTTTCTGATGAAAGCCGGTTCTGCCTTGGTCGCAGTGATAGCCGTTTGTTGGTTAGAAGGAGGCCAGGTGAACGCCTGCTAGTGACCTGTCTGCGGCCTAGACACACAGGGCCTACTCCTGGAGTTATGGTATGGGGAGCAACTTCGTATGACAACAGGATCACTCTCGTGGTTATCCCACGCACCCTGACTGCAAATTTGTACGTCAGTCTAGTGATACAATCTGTTGTGCTGCCATTCATGAACAGCATTCAAGGGGGTGTTTTCCAACAGGATAACGCTCGCCCTTATACCGCTGTTGCAACCCAACATACTCTACAGAGTGCCGACATGTTGCCTTTTCCTGCTAGATCACCAGATCTTTCTCGATTCGAGCACGTATGGGACATCATTGGACGACAACTCCAGCGTCATCCACAACCAGCATTAACTGTCCATGCATTGACTGCCCAAGTCCAAAAGGCATGGAACTCCATCTCACAAACTGATATCCGACACCTGTACGACACAATGCATGCACGTTTGCATGCTTGTATTCAAAATTCTGGCGGTTACACCGGTTACTAATGTACCAACATTTCACATTTGAAATGGCTCTTCTCGCCAATGGCTCTACCTGTGATCTTGAAACTTTAATCAATTAAATATGTTACCTAGACAAATGTATTCCTAAAATTTCATTACTGTACAATAATTTTTTCTTGGTGTTGGGATTTTTTTTCCCATCAGTGTATTTGTTACGTGAAAGGTACTCTAACGAAGCCATTTTTCAAAAAGTATAAACACCGGGAATACTTCTGATTATAAGTGATAGTTAGTTATTTTGATTTCATTTAGTAAATAATGTTTGCTGCAGTTGCTTTTCTGGCTACTTTTTTTTCGTAGCTGCAACTTCTAAATATTTCAGTTTTTACTTTTAATATAGGAAAACCAATTTTATTTGTACAACTAACACTGCTACATTACTCGCTGCTAAAGTTTCAATTCCATCATTGTTTAAAAAATGTTATAACATTCCTGACTGAAGCAAGAAAGACTTATTTCTTAAGCGTATTACATTAAATTTATTAATGATAAAAATAAGATTTCGTGCGACGAATTTTTAAAGTGATATATGCAACAAAGGTACGCGGTTTACATATATCTAAATGAATGTATATTAAAAAAGTTACCTCTGAATTTTATAAACTTCAAGAAGTGAGACTTACCTTCATCTTCAGTAAATCCTAATCGATTATGTCCTAACTCAAGTTCCTTTAACTTGTTTAGAGCGGAGAGAGGCCCATCCGGTGGTATTTGAGCTATTAGATTGTGGCTTAGATCCAAATGCTCCAATTCCACTAGCAGCCTTATTGCTTCTGGAACGAACTCTAACTCATTATGAGAGAAATCAAGTTCTTTGAGACTTTGGGCCACACTTTCGAATGCCTTTGCCTCCGCTGTTCGTAGACCACATCTTCGGAGACGGATTCTTTCCACTGCACTCCCATCGAAAGGCAACAGGGGCAAATGGCCATCTGTCTCCGTCCTATTGCACCATTCTGCTTCCAGAGCCCTGGGCCTATTGCGTACTACAGCTGTCAGCACATGTAGAGATTCGGTTAGCTCCGGAAGGGTGGAATTCCAGCACCGAATTGTTTGGTCATCCCTCAGGAAGACACATTCTGGGGCCCCAAAAGGTAACAGGGCCCACAACAGCAATAGTGCCCCTGGAAGGGTCATGTGAAGAACCTGTATGAAATGAAAAAGATTAATAGTCGTATAAGAAAAGGCTTCTTAAGATGAAATTTTCAAATTATTTTTAATAAATCATATCACTAATCGCAATTCGTACTTTTTAGTACGTTACTATAAATAGTCAAATGCTTTTTTTTTTAAATTGAGAAACATCATTCTCTATGGATATTATTAATTTGTATTAGCTAAATTAAAGTTCAAGTTGTTTCGTATTAAAAATTTTTAAACAGGTTTATTGCGATTATATATTTAAATGCTGAAAGTTAATATACTTAAAAAATCTTGTTATACTTTATGAGTTTAAACTCATTTCATGTTCTATAAATTTTAACGAGACAGAATATTTGGATATTCTCACATGCGATATTTTTTTAAAAAAAATTTACTGATCATTGCTAATGTTATTCTTTTGTCTAAATTTCATAAAATATTACCCTTTGAACAATTTTTTATTTTCAATTCGCTTTATAGCTATGATGTTATGAATTCTAATTGATTATTGCAATATACGAAGAAATATAAAATAATTACAGTCATGAATGTTAATGAACAGAGTTGTTTTTAGATGAAAAATTATTCTTTAATAGACATATTAAAGATGCTCTTGTTAAAGCTACTTATATGAATGTTAAACTCTGTTGCTTAAGTTTAAGTCGCATTAAACTACCGATTAAACCCGAGCCTCTGCTGTACAAATTCGTAATATGTAATGATGTATAGTTCCCAAATTTGTAATTCCACTTCAGTAGTTAAAATTGAGAATGGTTTTCTTTTTTCAAACTAAACCAATGATGCACATGGGTACTACTGCCTGATATGTACGATGGAAAGTGGCACATGAAGACCTCACGATTGAGAGTCTATTCCCCATATTTAAAAAAACTATTAAGTGCCTTTATTCCCAAGCGCGACGATATTAAATAATTTATTATATGAGTGCTTATTATTATTTCTATAGCTATTTGTTGATATTAAAAAATGTAAAGATATCGGAAGCATTATTAGGTTTGGGCCTAAGTACCTTCGCGTTAAAAATTCGAATCTTTTAAATTTTCTGACTTATGCATGTGATAATAATTTGGAAAAACTCTTAAGTAATTGCATTTTTTGGAATATTTTTTCATGATTTTAATTCTTAAATATCACAGAACAAAATGAGCGAGAACATGAAATTTTCTTTTACTTTTATTTCGAGACAAACTCTTTTTGACTTGTCAACAATTTTTATAAGCATTTTGCTTTTTATTTTCATTCTCATTTACTGTTTATATTATAACTATATAAACTATTATGCTATTTGTATAAAACTGAGGTGCCAAATTAGTTATCTTTGAAATTTCAAGCATTTTTATTATATTCAGTTTTCTTAGAAAATAATAATTTTTCATGAATAGCCTGTGGGAGGGGTCTTTTCTGTTTTTCTGCAGTTCTTCCTCTGTGTAAAATATATGGATTATGCGTCAGGCCATTAATGTTCTGCGGTAACAAGACCACTTATCATATTTCATTTTCTTGAAGTAGTTGCATTTTTGAGTTATCTCATTTAGATACATGTGAAAATACAGACCGACAGATTGGATTGGATTTAAAATTTCAAACGGATCTATTCTTCAAATATTAAATCTGTACCCGAAATTTTAATCATCTAACTTTTTAAAAATTCTTTCCTTATTCTTTTCACTTGCATTTGAACATACATACTTCCTAAGAATAGATACCCATTAAAATTTTTAAAGAAATTAACAGTATGAAGTAAAGGCTTCTTATCAAATTTTATCCATATGTCCTAAAGCGCTTTTAAATTATGAACAGACATAATTCCAAAAATTTCGGGATTGAGGAAGTTAAAAATTCTTCAAAAACTCGAGTTCTTTGATGATTACATGCTTATAGTACATATATTAACGATAAGTAATTCAGTTGAAATGAAGAATATTAAGTAAACCAGTTATTCATTTTGTTAAGATAAATATACAAAAATATAGTAAATCATATGCATTAAGTGCTTTCTGATGATAACCTCCCACTTGCTACTTTTCCTCAACGTTTAATTTAATGATAATATGCTGTGAAGAAAACAAAACAAAAAACCCTTGTTTCTGAAAATCTTATTAGAAAGGCATGTTCCGCAAATTGTTCAACTTGTTTTAATCATCTAGATGCAAACTCATTCAACTTTGACTAATAATGTAGCACAATAAAATATTTAAAAAAAAGGGTAGGAAAAAATAAGCTTTTCAAACTTAGAAATCCGCTGGAAGATTATTTTTGACATTATCCTTTACTGGTTACTCCCCAAAAGTTCAGGAAGGCGAGTTCAAGATCATTGCACTCTACGTAAGTTTTTTTATTTAAAAAGATTGATGTAAAGATTTTCCTTTTTACAATCAGGAAGCAAAGTTTATCTTCCTTCAGCTTACTCAAATACACAAAAGGATGTTTGATTATTGTCTTAAAGCCATGTCTTGAACTTTGTATAGTATTAAGCTTTAAACTAAATTATGTTTCTCAACAATTTTTTTTTTCCATAATATTTCTTCTACTTAAATATTTCAGGTTACATAATCGAAATCCAGATTATGAGATTATTTTTAATATGATAAATGAAAACCAGGAAATTTTGAACTTTCTACCCAGGTCGTGATTTAAATTACACAGATATGACATTTACATAATTAACGATTTATCGCATTACAAATATATATTATTTGCAGAAAAGTAATAGAGATAAGATAAAAGATAAAAATAGATTTATGTAATCATTGTTAGTAATTGTCTCACACTATCATCCAGAGGCATCGACATCGGCTTTTTATACTTTTGTAGTTTCAAATAAAGAAATTGAATTGTGACTGTTTATTGTTGTATCTTTCGTTTAATACTTGGTACAATAAATAAACTAGTCATAACTCAGCTATTTACGGAAGATATCGGATTCAAGTGAAAGATGAATAAGATTCTCTTATTCATATCTTTGAACTTTTATATCTTTGAATCGGTGGTAGATTTTATAATTGCCAATTATAAAATGACATAAGTTCTGATATTTTTATACTGGAAAAATGCAGAAATAGGAGTTTTTAATCATAAAATGTGGTTTGCTTTAAAATGGCCTTTTAAATATTTTCTTGGAACAAACATTACTTAAAATTTAACTTGATGTTTGCTCTTAAGAAATATTTTTACACTAGGATGGATTAACAGTTTATGCATTTTGAATCGTTTGGAAAAAGAAGCAGCTTTACTTCAGGTAACAGATACTTCTCATATTTATTATTTCGAAACTTTTCGGCTGAAGCGAGATACATCAGCTTATTTTTATTATTACTTTATCATTTTAAAGAAAAGAATATTTGCAAAGCATTGTAGCAAATGGAAATGTGAATTTGAACTTGTTCAACAGCATAAAATTCATGTAAATTTAGTAGTAAACAGCTTCAAGGAGTTGACAGTTTTCATACCGGAAGGTTGTATCAGAGACTCGCCCATTTGAAGGTTAAACATAACTGCAATTATTTTGCTCGAATGTCAGAAAAGAAAGGAATTGTGAGGAGAAAAAAAAAACTTTACTAATTCATGAAAAGAAAAAGGTTATAAATGTTTAGGAATTTTTTGTTCTTCCTTGTCACATTGGATTAAAAACATCTTTTATATATAATATGTATTTAGTGAATGTGACCTGATAAATAATTTCTAAGCTATTAGAGATAAGCATATTTTATCATTTGGAAAAATATTCAATATAGAATATTTTTCCATCTGAAAAAATATGTATGCATATAACATACATAATGACAGTATGTATGTTATATAACTTACATAATTATATTTCACGTTTTACAAAACTTTAACTGTCAGAATTGCAATTTATATTTTTGCTTTGTAAGTCCTATTTTTCTTATTATTTATATTTGAAGCTATGTTTACGGCGTAATAGCATTAAAAAAATAGTTCCACTCTTTTACAAATACAATTGACCGAGTAATGAAGCTTTGATTTTCATTATGCCGATCAGTGACCTTTACAAGAGGAGCTATTCTTTGATCCTCCTCGAAGTAACCTAAAATCTTCTAAAATAGATTAGATTGTTAGTTTTAGTTGCAGAATTGTAAAGCTTTTTTCTTCTCTTTTTGTTAACATGCTAGTTCCAAAAATAGTTTAGTCAGCTTGATTTCTATGATCAGAGTATTGTATTCAAATTTTTTATTCGCAAAATTTTTAACATAAAATATGATATTTTACGATATTTAGAACATTTTTCCTACTGGAATTGCATGCCTGTTTTTAACAATTTATAAATTGACTGTTTGCCAGTTATTAATATGACATCTTGACTATGAAGATAAAGCAAACAATAACAATGACATTTAGGTAACAAGAAATTAATTCTACAGAATTTTTTTTGTTATTGAATATTTAAAAATATATCATATTTTATAAATTTGATTTCCGACAGTTGGAGAGATGTTTTAATTATGAAGTGCATGAGGGACAAATGCTTTCAAGGAATTCTCCTAATTGATTAACTAAATAAGTTAGTTTTGGAAGCAGAATCATTAATATTTCTGTTTATTGAATTTATATTGGTTATTGTGAATTAAAAGATGACAGAAACAGACTTTTTGTGTGATTGGGAAATGAGTGAAAGATCCACCAAAATAAAGAAAAACATATTAATGTCAAATATTGAACTTGGAACTGCTTCTCTCTCTCTCTCTCTTTCTTTATTTTTTCTTTTTAAAAATTAAAAGCCTAGTTTACAATATTTCTTATTCATTTGTTTTACTTTGATGATAAATTTTGTATCCATCCGCACAGTACTCTATGGAAAAAATGTGTTTTTATTTCTCTCCTCTTTCAAAAATAATTTTCTGTCAATAAATCTTTTTAAATTCCAAATTACACGAATTTTTTAAAAAAGAATTTTTATCAAAATATATGGTATTTTTTTAAAAAAAATATTATATTTGAATTGAAATTGGTTCCTATACCTATATGTGTAGGATATGTATATCCTATACCATACAGTAAACTATGTCTACGGTTATTTCATTGCCTTTCGGAAACATTATATCTATTAAAATAATATTTGTAGCCATTCTTTAGTTTTTCTGAATAAAATGGCTCACTTCCCAAATAGTTGATTAAACTTTTAACTTTGATGACTAAGTAAGATAAGCATAATTATAACAAAAATAAATATGTGCTTATAAAAATTAGTCATACACCAATATATTGTAACTAAATCCCAAGTATTTTTATGTAGTTAGCTATTTCAATTTTGGTATTGTAGGATTTGCTGTTTTTGATCCGATCAGTGTCAGATTTAGGTATCTTGATCTTGTGATTTTATCTTAGATAATGTACTGTACGAAGTCCATTTTTTTTGTAAGCAGATTAATTTAATTTCACATTTTAGCATATTTTTAATATGTTAATAATTATCTTATGTTTATATGCTTTATTAACTTTGTGAAAATGTGATTATTTTTCTGTATCTATTATAATTCCAATCTGCCTCATTGATACACAATTTTATTTCGGCAGAGATTTGGTTTTATGAGTATTCTAATAACTAAGTGAACGCAACGAAACCAACCAATTACATTTAATGATGGTAATATTATTCCATTATTTTATCATTCATATACTTTTACAGACTTATTTATTTGGTAATTAGAAATATAGTTTTATAATAGATCATCTTGCGGCTCTTTCTCGTCCTTGTGGTAATAGACAACTCTTTAAATAGAAATCCGCCAATGGATCTGATTCAACCAACTATTACATAATCTTGAGTGATAGTTGATCCTTCGATTTCAGATACCTTCTCGCAGATATAATGTAGAAATTTGGAGACGATGGCGGTGATCTTACCTTTGACCTTGGCTCAAAATTACGAACTCTATTCTCAAATTACCGTTGTGTATTTCCACAAAACAGAACATTAGCCGAACTCAACTTAAACCCAGTTACCCAATTAATCCTTTTATAACTATATAATCCATAAATCCGTAAAATGACGAAGTTATTTTTACATCCGCATAATGATTTACAATTGCTTGAAAGCTGCGGATATTCTCTGAGGCAAGAGACCTCTGACCCACGACACACTTTGAAAGAGTCTTTTATTTTCCTCTCGCTTTTCGTTCAAATATGGGTCAGTTTCACCTGCATTCCTCTCGAGTGAAAAAGAAAAGCCGCTTAGCTGCTTTCTTTTCTTTACTCTTTTAAACCAACTCGCTCTTCCGTGCTGTGCAGTATTTGCATTTTACGTCTTGCAGAAGATTTTTCAAGTTTGTATCGTGCTGACGTTTACTCATCCAGAATAATAATAGCCTGCCGTAGAGAAAATGAATGGTTGTTTATAGTAAGTAGTTGGAATGGGGTCTTTTCAGCTGTCTCTCAATCGCAACCCATTTCCTGCCAGGAAAATATCTCATGGTTTCCTTTACGACCAAATAATTGGCCCAACGGTATCTCAGATATCTGTACGCAAGAGAGAGTGAAATGAAATGGGACACACAGAATCGTATTTAAAAAAATAGAAAGGTATACTAAATTGCAATATTTTATGTGACCATAAAGGACCATAGGCATAAAAGTTAATTACATCTCAGAGTAATTTGGAGAAATCACAGTATTATTTATTTTTCAAAGTTTGTTTTATTTTTGTAATTTAGTCATGAATTATTATTCTGTTATCAATTATTATTACTTTATTGTTCGAGCTCGGATATATTTTTCTTTTCGACTGGTTTTATAAATTATGAAATTTATTTTAAAGATGAATCGCTAAACATTGTTACAGAGTCCTAATTGGGCATTCCCATTTCATCAGTGTATAATAAAAATGCATGAAATATGTTGCGCATAGCATTTTATTATATTGTTTTTCCATGTCATTTGTCATAAGCAGTTAATTAATTTAGAATAAAAAGAATTGCATTATAATATATAGAATAAAAAACAAGACTAAAACAAAATCAGGACTTAGTTAATTGAATTATATTCATCAGATTAAAATTATTGTGATAAAATAAGAGGTATTAAACTAATAAATGTTTATTAAAATTAATTAATTTATTTACATAAAAATTATTATGCAGATTTTATGTCAGAGTAAATCTGTTGTTAGAAAAATGTTGACTTTATAATTATTTGAACAGCTGATTTACATTAATTAGTCACTTTATGCAAGATAATCTCTACCTGACTATTTCTTTACAACGGTTTAAAAGAACTAATAAATATAGATCTTTTACTGAAGCGCACCTGTCAAGCAACTGCATATATATATTAATGTCCAGTGGAAAATTATGTAAATCTACATTGATTTGAAGAAACTGTTTTGGCATGTGAGAAAGATCATTAAAAAAAATCTAAAACATACATTTTTTGAAAATAAAGTAGCCACAAATGACATAAAAACTTATTTCTAGAGCTACTGTTTGTTTCAGTATTCTGTGACGTCCACATTTCGGCGATTATATCTCATTAAGAAGAGAATCGCATAAGGATAAACGCATTCCCGGAATTCTTCGTCATTCTTTTATCTTGATTTTCACCCTATTAGATACTTTTTTTGTTTCTACACGGATGATAAATATCATGTCGTTTCTGAGCGTATTATTTTAATTGTCCGCGAGTAAACCGGGTTTATTTTATTGCTAAATGTAGACATCGCATTTCATCGTACCTTATCACTATTTTGATGAATTAAATCTATTCCAATGCATGCGCAAAAGCGCAGAGGGTTTTAGAATCCGTTGTTAAACAATGTGTTATATTATATATGTCGTGGCATTCTTTTTTACCTTTATTTAGGTATGTGAAAGTATTATAATGCCTTCAGAAAGATTTTGTTATTGATGATTTTTTCAGAAAACTTCTTCAATGCATTAAATAATGGATCTTAGGACAGAAAATTTCATGTTGAGATATATTTAATACTTAAATAGGCATATGTTAGGAATATAGATAACATACTCTAATAGTAATAATAACATTCTCTCCTGCATTCATTTCTCAATTATAATTTCATTATGCCATCCTTATATATTTATCATCATAAGAATGTGAAGACATAGATTTTATTCTTTTATTTTTAATCATATATATATATATATATATATATAATATAATTCTAGTGATTCCACCATATGATTGTGGTTTCCATTCCATCTAATCATCAAATTTATCACTTAACTTATCCTACTCTAAGCCCATCCTTGCTTTAATTGTAAAGGTAATGCAACAGTATCCCACGTTTGACAAGCGGTTTGAAACTTGAACTGCGGTTTCATTAAACGAAGATAATATAATTTTCGAAACCATCTGATTTCCCATTTTTAATTTGTTTATTCCCTTGACCTAATTTAGAATCAATGCACACACACACACACAAAGACAAATGAAGGGGGAAAAATACGATTTTAACTGACACTCTATTAAGAATATAGTTTTAAAAGAAAGGAAGGAAAAAGACAAAACAAAAAGAGAGAAATAAATTAGAAAGAGTCTCAAAATCGCGAGTCAAAGACGGAAAAAATGATAAATAACGAAAGCTTCCGTTGTGTTATTTCGGGGAAAAAAAAAAAAAGAGAAATTGCCACTTTAAAGCAGAAATGGAACAGACTAACGTAAACAATGCAACAATAAAGTTTAAAAGTTTCTATCTTTTAGAAATATATTTGATTATAATAAATTTATAAACTGTGAAAATAGAAGCATTATTATTGAAATAAGGGCTTTTAATGAAAATCCGCTTTAGAAATATTATTATAAAGCAAAATTAAAGCTCTACCGCTTGATATGTTAAGCATTTATATTTTAAATCCTCTCAAATAACTGAAACAATAATCAAATACATATAATGAATATAAATACATTTTACATCGATCGTTTTATTTGAAACAAGTTCATTTTTACTCATAACGTAGGTATTTAGTTCAGAACGATAATTTTTAAAAAGTGAAATAAAATATTTCAATTTGCAGAAATTTATTAAATTTGAAGGATTCTTACTTTTGCTGCTTCATCTGTGACACACGAAATTTTATTACTTCTGCTTTTAAGAAGCAAATATTAAATTAATGGTTTTGTAAATTTGCATTGTAAATCATGACTTTTTAAATAAGTATTGATTTATTTAAACATTTAACGAAAAGTTTGTATACTCTATAGAATTACAATATTTTCTATTGAGAATTATAGCTGCTCCATTTTTTTTTGCTTATTCTTTATTTCTTGTTTATAGTCACAATTACTTCATATTTTTTAAATTTGTTTTAGCTCATTTCAAGTAAATAATAAGTACAGTGATACTGATCTTAATGAGAAGATGCCCCACAAATTCTATAGTGTTTCGAACGCTTACTTTGATTTTATTGCGTTTGATTTATTTTATAAATATCCACCATTCCACTAATGGCTTTAATCTCCCCTTTTAGGTAGATTCTTTATGGGGAAATTTGTATTTGATTGCAATGGTTTTCGTTATATGATTTTGAGATAAACTCGTATTTTTAACGATCATGGACCTTAGAATACAACCCCACCTCTTCGCTTAAAAGTTATATAAATATATATGTGTGTGTGTGTGTGTGATCACGTCCGCTTTAACTAGGTTGTCTTGACAACTAGATAGCATGATAATAGAATAATTTTGATTGGACTATAACTTTCCAATGTTTTACTATAAGAAGAACAGAAAATTTAGACGAGTTCATAGATGGGTCATCTAACTCAAAGGAGGTAGAAATGGTAAGGGTTGGAATTTTCATTACCTCAAAGTTTCTAAAGAATTAAAGGTAGAAAAAATAATCAAATTAATCGAATTAGCTTCCGATTATAATGAAAAACTTTTGATAGCTGTAATTTTTTAGTTATTAGAGGCTGAAAAGTGATTTTCAACTCCTTTCGATTATTTTTAAAATGACCTGAATTACCGTATTTAAATGGATTAATAAAAAACAACTGCGCTTATATTCCTTAATTGCTTAAATGCCCTTGGGCTGAAAATCAATGGCTTTCAGGAACTAATTGAATTAAAAAAAGAAGTAGAACTATTTATTTTCTTAAGCTGATCACTATTACATAATGTTTTGAATAAACTATCCTGCTTCTTCATTTTTATTTAATTAGTTTTTTCAAGCCAATCAATTTCCTCCACAAAATTTTATAAATTGCTTTATCTCAGTCATTATAAGCCAATTCTTGCTGGAGCGTTATATAGGTTCAAAAAAATCCAGATTTAATGATTTTCTCAAAAAATCCAGATTTAATGATTTTCTCAAAAAATCCAGATTTAATAATTTTTTTAAAAATTTGCAAGTCGATTTAAAAGTCAGCATTTATTACTTAATATCTTTAAATAATTATTCAAAAATTAAATTAACACGAATTTCATAATCAACTTTTGTTACTTAATATCTCTGAATAATAATTCAGTGTTTAACGGAATTAATTAACATTATGTAACATGACATAAGTATTGGATTATTAATATCAGTTAATAATTCAATGCTTAACGGAATTAATTAACATAATGTCATTATTATGTTGTGCGATAAATAGATAGGAGCATGTCATCTACCTTGATTGCCGCTATCTTTTGTTTTGCTACGTCACTATTTAAATGTTTTAATTTATTTAAAATTATTTTTCTATAGAATTTGGGAAGAATTCTGAAACCAAATAAGCATGATGCGTTTGACGTGTATCGCATGAGCATGATCTACCCCCACCCCCATTATTTACATGCGTTAATAAAGATTTTATCTAATTTCTTGCAAACTATACAATTATTTACATAAATACTATTTCTTGATAATAGCTTTTTTTTTTTTACTTTGTCATATACATAGCTATAGAGAAAGTATAGTAATCGTCCAAATATTTGAACTCGAAATTTTGACGAATCTCGACGGTTTAGGTCATCCAGAGTTCGAAAAACACATTTTTAGAAAATGTCCGCCTTCTGTGACAGAAAACTCAAAAGCGCTTTGAAATAGACGGAAATTTAATATATACGATCTTTATACCAAATTTGTGCAATTTTATCAAATTTTGTGAAAAATCCGCCCAAAGGAAACCTGTCTGTCTGGTGGTTCGATTATAGTTTAACACAATAACTACAAAATGAATAGATAGATAAAATTTACAGATATACAGAATTAACATCTTGAATCTAGACATCCATCGAATTAGGACCCAAATATAAAACGGAATTGGTCTCAGTCTTACTTTTAGAAACATATAAATGCGTTAACTCAAAGACAAAATGACTTAAATGTATCAAATCTGATACATGCTTTTGTGATTAAAAGTGTAATTTTATATCAATTTTTTCTTCCAATCGATTTGGAAAAGCACATCAAAAACACAAATTCGGTATGCATTCAAACCGCATGCCATGGATTAATCGCCAAGGTTCACATGATAGATCCAGAATGTTGAGGTTAATATTTCATAATTATTGTACACCAACGTTATGCAAAAGCTTTTTTTTGCGAGAAAGTTTCTGGGACATCACTCCTGCTTGTTGTAATACTTCTTTACACATAATGCTGGAAGTTTAATTAAAGCATGATAATGATACACTATTCAGTGATGAAGTTTGAATAGAATGTCAAATAGATCCCCCCCCCTTTCCACAAAAAATCTGATTCTGATCTTTTTTCCTCTCTTAGCTCAGTAAAATCCTGTGTGTACTTTCGTTTGTATGGGACAAAGCTATAATGGCAAAATGTCGGATAAGCGATTGACGACTTTAAGTACATTGATAGTAGTTCAGCATTGTACATTATATTCCCGTTATACAAAAGTGTCAGATTAGTTATTAGTGACACTTTTGTCAAGCATTTTCACCAAACCTCGGGGGAAATTGAAACAGAATCGCAAGCATTTGTGTAATGTTCAACTGTAATCAATGCACTTCACACCTCGAATCGCTACTCCAATGTTTTGTGTCCTAATCACTTGTTCAGCTATATTTCGTCTCCAGACCGTAATGTTTGAAAGGTTCTTCAGTTTTTAAGAACATAGGTTTTGTGATATATAATCACTGATAGACTAATGTGTTATTGTTATGTAATCGATGATAGATTAATATTTTATTGTTATGCATTTAATGACATATTGTGAATTAATACACTTTCTCTTTACCACCTTACATTTTTGATTTTAGATACGCGCGATAGATCGAATCTGAATACATTGTACCTTATTAAATTTTTTTGAAAGGAGGCTTGAAGAATAGATAAAGAAACAATGGGCAGTGCGCAGTATTATATCTTTACTTCCATTTATATGAAGCATTGCATTTTAAATCTCCCTGGAACCTAGATTAAAAAAAGCTCTATTATTTTGCTTAGCTTATCTGTCTGTGAGGAAGTGATTCGATAAATGATTAATGAAAATTTAATTATTTTATTTATTTGCATATGTTTTATTAATGACGTTCAAAAGAAATCTTATATAAATGTTTAATTCTTTTTCCATCTGAGGAAGCGAGCCATTTTGCTATGTAAAAATATTAAATACATTTTCAAGTTAAATTAAGTAGGATTTTAAAAAAATGATAAAAATTGTAAAAATCGTTGCAAATAAGCTTTGTTGTCAAGTTCGCATTACAGCAAAAGATATTTATTATTTTTATGATTTTGAATATGATTAAAAATTGTTACTTTGAGGTAATATGTTTCAAAAATGCATCAAATATATAAAAATGAGGAAATTGAAAACCAGAATAATATGGGGATTTTGGATATTTTTATCGAATTTTTAGGGATGCAATCCAGTATATTTTGGTTATTTAACACTTAGACAAAAATATGTTTGTCCTTACTTTATCAGCAATATTTTGATACAGAGAAATTTTTTAAAAAATTGTGGGAAGTGCTCTCCGTTTTTTTTTAAAATTATTATTATTGTTTGAATTTTTTTACTATTAGAATTTCTATTTACATGTAAAAGTTTATTTTTATTTAATAGAGAGCATCGGAATCTTTAAAATAGTGTTCTGTCTTTTTAATTCTATAGTAATTCTTTTGAAACTCATATTTGTGTTATCAAAATCCTAAGAATCGCATCCTAGAGTAGTGCTGAATCAAGCATTTCCTGTTCACGAAGTTCACATAGAAACAAATTTTGTCAGATAAGTCTTAAAAAAATGCTTTGCAATCAATTATCGTGAATAAGCGGAACGCTGTTTTATTTGAATACTTTATTGAAATAGAAAAACAATTTGAAATAAAATCCCCAATCAATGGCAATCTGTCTAAATACACAAATTATTTCAATAAGAATTATATTTAATATTTTGTAAAATTACAATCTATCCAATTTTAATTGATTTACAAAATTTAATTAATTCACATTAAAGCAAACTACCTCTCTTCTCATTATAAATAAAATATTTTAAATTTTGATCCTGAAGTGTGAGACAGTAGGTCAAATGTTGCTTTCGGGTTCACATATAAACTTAATCAAAAAATAATCCACATTCGCATTAAAATTCAATTAAAAGTGAATCAAAATAAAAAATTGTCCAGTTTTGTGTGTCTAAGCATCGGAAAGCAACCTTGAGATAGCTAAATGGAGCGAAAAGTTTTTCTCACAGCATCTCTCAGTCGGTCACTTTTGTCAAGGAATGAATATGCTTCCTGCTTAATATAGTAACCAATGAAATTATAAATTATCTTCAAATTCTTTTATATTTTTAAAGATATGTAAAATCAATAAATATAATTTAAGTACACATAGTTATTTCTTACTGATTAATGTATTTTTTATGAAATCTGAATTCAAAATTTTGAGTTTATATGCCCGAAATAACTAGTTTATATTCGTTATCGTATTTGAGCCGATATGTATTTTGGATTTAAAAATTATTTGATGGATTTTTTGACGGGATTATTAATAATAGCTATCAAAAGGAAATTTAAGAACAAGGTGATTGCCTCTATGAAGGAAATATTAAAATATATTCAAAGTTAAGGCAGATTTTTCTGTAATTATAATATATTGTTAAAGACAAGACATTTGAAAATATGAAGACGTTTGAAAAAGAAGGATTTATTTTATTTGATGAGATTTAGTGACTCGAAAACGATTTTTGATTATGCTGTGTAGATTAAAGTTTTATTTTAATTTTGTGATATGATTTGACAACTTGCATAGCTTGTAACAAAAACTAGAAACAGTAAAAGTTCAACTCTAAAACATGTTTGTAAAAAATCTTACATAATAATAAAAACCAATATTTTTTAAAGAAAGTGCGAAGAAAATGCTTGGAAGTAAAAATTGAACTTGATATAAAGAGAAGAAGTACTCTATGGAAAATTAAATTCTTTATCTAAAAAGCGCCTAAAAAAATTGTGAATATATTTTTGCATTTTAAATTTTATATTGTTCATTAGACGTTTTGTAAAAAAATTATTTATATAACATAGAGGCATCGGATCGAAATGAGTGTACTTAGAGATATTTATTAAATTTTTTTTTTCAGTTCTTATTACATCTCTGTGAGATAAAAAATGGCATATTTATAGTTTTCTCCCCGCTGATCTTGTGGAATGTGATTCCAGTTTTTAGAAATCAAAAGTTTAATTCAATTAATTTCGTTTTGAAGCTGCACAAGAGATGCTCTTAAGAGGTTTCCGAAATTTTGAAGTGCATGAAATGGCTAACATCTGAGCCAAAAACCCACTCTTCAAACTATAACACATATAAATGAGGATATTTGATCTGTGACAGCAGGTTTAATGTGCGTCAAGCCCATGTTCACAACGTATTTCAAATGGTATTAGGCCTCGAGTTCACAGTTATTTAGTTTAGAATGTAAGGCATTACCACTTACCCATAATGGTCTTTTAATATTTCGAAAACAAACAAAAAGATTTACGCTAGAATACCTTCATCGGCTTTATGTAAAGATGCATGCATGTCAGGCCTGGAATGGGTCGTTGGAGAACAATTTTAAATAACAATGTGGTTATTAATGGTTGTCAATAAGTTTATGATTATTTAGGGTGGAAGTTATATTTTGTAAATAATGTAAAAAATTGTTGGTGCGTTATGTTTTTGAATGCGAGGGTATTTTGGATTTATTTGTTTAAGTGATCGAATATTTCTGGTGCACGTAGAAATGAATCTTTTTTTCAATTGTTATTATTAGTTAACACTCTTCAAATATGTTTTTAAAAACTTGTAGTTGATGACACTTGATGTTAATGCATTTTTTAAAAATATTAATTAATTTAAATAAATTAATTTTTAATACGTTAAATAGAGTTTTAGCAGTTTATAATAAAATTGAAATCAGCAGGCAGTAACTCAATCGGTAAAATACAAGGATTTCAGTATTTTTCACGTGAAGGTGAAAAATGCGAGTTCAGTTTTTACGAAAATCAATAATTATTTGATAATGATTTTTTTGATAATTATTCAATACAAAGTAACTGAAATAAATTTTTCTTTGTTGACTTAAGTAGAGATTGAATTAATTTTTATATTCCTTGTTTAACACTTTTGTCTCTAAAAAATATGCTGGATTTTGCTTTAATTTTTAATCTACATTTGCATTATCATTTTTGTAGTCATGGAAAGGAACCCTTTGAATATTCTAATTAGGAAATATTTTATTATTCTTCCAAACACTATTTTTTATATTGTTTAAATCGCTAAAAAATTCCAAGAGTTCTGTTTTTGAATTTTCATAACATAATTTTAAAATGTAATTGACTGATCGTTAATTAGAATTCGGCAACACATCTTTACATTTGCAAATTTGGCTTGTAAAGATGTTCAGATAATAAATTTATAAATTTAGAATGAAGATAAACTTAACAAGAAAGCTGAGAAACAACAAATAATTTTATTGTTTTATGCGAATAAAAAAATGAAATGAGCTGATCAAAGCAGCCTTATACTGAACTAATAAACTGAGTAATTGGCTATTTTATTTTGCACGCGAAAGTGCAATTAATGAAACAAAGGAGAAATACATGAAAACTAGTATAATAAAAAAATATATTATGTGACACACATATAGCATTGTGCAATATGAGCTTCTTAGACAATGTATCTTGATGTTGAAATTAATCATTCTCTAGCTCATATTCACAAGTATATATTTAATACAATTTTTTTTGGTAGCGATTTCTTTATAAGTGAATGCCAATTAAATGTTAATTACATACCGAATTTATGTATTGTAAAGACGCCTTTAGATTATGTTAATATTTATTGCTTGTTAGCGTGATTAAAATAATTTTCAATCATATTGCATAAAAACGACCCTTGGGAGCTTATTATTGACATAGCTTCTTACGAAAATGGTATGATAATCCGTTCTAAGATAATCTAAGCGGTGCAATGAATGTGTGCTAAATTGAATAAAATACATTAATTCTTATTCTTCTAATGTATTTCCTTCCTTTCTTAGTTTGAAATTTACCGATTGTAAAAATTTCCCAAATTCTCTTTTACAAACAGTATTTTTCTCAT
Organism: Argiope trifasciata; assembly: GCA_026543055.1. Classification (NCBI taxonomy): domain Eukaryota; kingdom Metazoa; phylum Arthropoda; class Arachnida; order Araneae; family Araneidae; genus Argiope; species Argiope trifasciata. The sequence continues at coordinate 5,033,251 of JAPMOQ010018920.1, forward strand.
AATATAAAATCATCTACATCGAAATTCGATATGCAAAATGTACATTTGCAAATAAGGAATGATGCTTGGAGTTTCGCGTGTTTACTTTCGCAATACATTATCATTAATCAGAAAAGTGCATTCGAAACTTATTGATTTCATAATTGTTTTTGCTATAATTACTGCAAAATACATAATAGTCTCAGTGTTACATATTTTAATTTCTTATTCATTATGATGGAAAAGCAATTGAAATGAAGGAATCAATGCTTGATGTTTCTGTAATATATTCTAAGCATTCATTATTATTTGTGTGATTCAGTATCGAAAATGAAATATAAAGATATATTTTCATAAACAATTGCAATCTTTTTCACAGTCTTACTTTACTTGTTAAAAAAAAATTGCTGGGCAGATATTAATTTATTTCAGTACATATTAATGGATATTAATATCCTAATAGATAATTTTTGCTTCAATGAATTTTTGATGAAAATGAAAATTCGGGGCGAAATAAGATGATGAATATAACAGATATTGATATTTTAGTTAATAATTTCGCTTTAAAGAAATTTCTGCCAAGATGGAAGTGCAGAGCGAAACAATATGATAAATATAACGGATATTAATATTTTAATAGACAATTTTGCATCAAAGAACTTTTGATCAAGATGGAAATGCAGAGCCAAACAAGATAATAGACAATTTATATTAATATTCTAATAGATAATGTTGCATTCAGGAATTTTCGTTCAAGATGGAAATGGAGAATGAAACGAGATGATAAATATAATGTATATTAATATTTTAATAGGGGATTTTGTATTAAGGAACTTTCGACCAATATGAAGTTGCAGAGCGAGCAAGATGATAAATATAAGTTATGACCTTACCTGTATTCCCACTGCATGAGCTATCCGATTTAGCGTCTTACACGCGCGGAGTTACGTTTCCAACTGGCCTCGTTTTCTAAGAATGCACCACAAACAAAAGTGAAACCCGTTTCCTTTGCTTTGGGTTTCGGTTTCTGTGCCCGTGGCGACGGCTGTTGGTGTCCACTTAAGGCGGGAAAAAAGAAACATTAATAATTTGAAAAGCAGCTTTCACTTGTTCCTCAATCAGATTGCCATTGGGAATTTCTCTGATTCTTCTGCTACTGCTTGAATTGAGAAATGAATTGCCTCACGTTATTTACGTTGTCTACAGAATCTTAGTTACAATTATTATGATATTTTGAACATTATTATATATTTTTTGACAAAATCCAGTGACATGGCGATAATTAAGCAAGGAAGATGCAGCGCCAATCTATCCGAGTGCAATATATTCTGTGTGTTATAGTGAAGAAAGCTGATGAATAAAATATGTGTGGAGGACAAAAAATTAATTATATCCCTTTGGCGCCATTTACTTCCACTACGCCCCTGAAAAACGCTGCTCTAGGTTATACTGCACCAACTGACAGATTTTATTAATTATATAATGAATGTACAAACAAAGTTAAATAATCCATCTTTCAACCTTAAAAATGTTATTAACTATGGCTTATATACGCCATGAACAATTAATTTAATGGCGTATGATAACTCTAATTTTCTGTCCATTTTTGTGTATTTTTTTTATCACCGTTGTAACGACCTTGGTGTCGAATACACATTTTTTCAGTTTCAAATGTTTAATTTTCAGCTGCGCATGTAAATTGAATATCGGGATGATAAATTCATTTGGCATTTTGGACATGATCAAATAGTTGTTTTTTAAAAAGGAAAGAAAATTCAATGAACTTGATTGTTATCATTATATTTTGTTCGATCAAGATCATTATGAGGGTATGGTTATTTTGCTTTGAAATCGGAGTGTTACAAGATCTACACCTAATTCCATGAAGGTTTGACCTATTGGGTGCTTGTCTGGTTCATATTGAATTTACCTGGACCGAATGCTTTTCCTTTAACGAAAGGTAAAAGCCTTGAGCGAAGGATTCAGTCTCAGGTATCATCCTTGTTGCGATTGGAGATAAGCGGGAATCAAACTAGCAAGTTAGTATAGTAGACCACGAGACAAAAGTAATCAATCTTGAGGTTGTTATCTGGCTTATAAAGCTCCCAATACAATATTCCCCTTCCAGTGAGTCTGGGGTAAGACGAACGATATATTTGTTGTTGTTTAAGTGGTTGTTGTATTGGCTGTTGATTCTAATGCGCCTTACCCATTTTTATTGTCTGATTATTTATCAGCTTCATTTTTTATAGATTTATTGAATGATTATTTATCGCCATTTTTTAATTAATTTATTTTATTCGGGTAGAAGGCGCCACAACAGCTGCACGAAGGTTATTTTCCTAGGTCACTAATGTTGCTATTTGAGATAGTGAGGACCGAATTAGCAACCTTAGGATTCATAGCCTAATAACATAACCACTAAACAAAAGTTATCACCCGCTTGATTTATTTATTTATTGATAAACTCCATTTATTTATTGATTGCTCTCATTACATCCTCATCATCCAGCCACAGTTACAAATTACAAGGTCCACTCCAAAATAACTGTGTTTTTTTTTCAAGCAAGATTAATGAAATAATCTAAATTAACCAACCTAAAAAAACCCAGGTCACAAGGAAGATAAAATGCAGTATTTTAAACCGCTTTTCTTTATTAATTATAAATAGATTGTAAAGTGTATATTTCTTTTATTGCTATGCTATATTTCTAATTACTGCCTTTCTTATACCACGCTTGCGAAATTCCAAATGAAAAAAATAGAGACGAAACAATATTCTAAATAACTTTATTACCAAACATCCATTCTCATATCGATTATGTAGATTTCAAGTTTGACAACATCCTTGTCTTTTGCAGCCTAGATCCCGGTTCTCCTAACATGACCCATTGCCTCCTGCACCAGAAATTACAGGTATGTCTCGACAGCGAATGCATTTTTTCCTTGTATCTCTCTTCAGTGATCGAGCATATTAACATAAAAAAAAAAGTAACGGAGAAATTAATTAGTTGACGTCAATCGCCACGAGATTGCTCTCTTCTGTTTTGCTTCTAATCTGTGTTACGTTCCTGTTCTAAATACTTTGGAAAGAATGATTTGTCAAAGAAATAAGGTTTCTTTCAATGTTTTGTGGATAATTAGTTTTATGATATTATTTCTATTAATTTTGTGTTAATTTTCCATTGTAGTCAATCTCTACAAAATGGTAAGAATAAAACTGGTGATCAGCTTAGGTTGTGCAAACTATAAATCAATTTCATTTTGACAAAAATGTTTAACTTTATTTAAAAAAAAAATGGGGTATATGATGATTAGTTTAAAATGACCGAAAGTAAAGTTATAGACTTATTTTAATCGCGTGGGTATTTATTCCTTGGTTCTTTGTATATTAGACTTTTTTTTAAATTTTAATTCGTTTAGGAGTCTAAAGACACGGTATGTATTTTATAAAGTTTACAGGATTTTCGCTTTTAATTAAACAATTTCACTTTTAATTTAATTACTGTTAATGATTGCATTGATTCTATCTATAACGAAAAAGTATTATATACTATACAAGAGTCAAATTCTTTATTAATTAAATAAATATTATTTTTCAGATATTTTCAAAATGGAATTATTTTTCTACCTCGTTTATTAAATAAGATGACCGAGAATAGAACTGTAATCGGAAAAAAAATTCTTAATATAACTGGAAGAAAAAGAAATTTTAAAAGTAATGATGAATATAAATTGTCATATAAAACATTCACGAATTTATCAGTTTTTAGCCTTTGCTTGCATTATGTTGAATTTCTTGAATCATTATTTATTATCTGATATTAACTGATTTCACTTCATTTAATACCAGAAATGTTCTATATATTAATGTAATCTAAAATTATAATTTCCTGTTTAAGAATACTTTGCAAATGACAGATATTCCTCATTTATTCCGTTTTGAAAATTTAGAAATGGCCGGACAATCTATTCAGAAGAGATATTTTCTCATAATTATTGAATGTCCCATAAATATTTTGTTTTTAAAAGTATTTATTCGAAATCAAACACGAAATCTCAAAAGCTAATTAAAATTGAGTAGCTGTTATGAAAACACACCTTTATTCTTTAACATCATTTAAAAATATTCACTTTTCAGAGGCGAATTTTATTTATAGCAAACGAAAATATCAGATTTAAATCTGTGAAAACTCAACAATTTTTCTTCGAATTGTGATTTCCAAACTTCACCATTATCAGGATTTAATTCGATTTAATGTCAAAAGTATTAAGAGACAAAAAGCGAGCTGGACAAGGACCTTTGTTAAGCTTATTTCATTAAGATCTACTAGAGCCATAATTTTAATATTAGGAATAAAAGGCTTGACATAGAGTTCTAGTTAAGAATAGGTTACTAATGGATAATAAGTTAAAACTTAATGACTTTTACATGGAATTTGAATGAATGATAGAGTTTCGCCATTATGATGGCAAACGAGCATGTTAAAATGTTTTATTGGGACGAATTTATTTTCAGAACATATGTATGGTTTTGACATTTTCACTTTATAGAGTGGATCACCATTCTGTCACACTTATAATAATAGCAACGTCCATAGGCACACCATCATACACTGCACCATATATAGTCTGTAGACACACAGTAAAGGCAAGCTATCATTTATCTTACTTACACTTACAGGTGATCTACATGCCTTCTACATTTTCGTATAGACAAAGTCATACGATTCCGATTAAGTTGTAGTGAATTTATATATCAATCGAAGTGACTAGTTCAAAGTAATGAAGCAAAACATTAAGGAAAGAATGTTTCGAATCGTATGATAAAAAGTAAAAAAAATATTATGAATTTATAAAAGAATCAAGTAATTTCATAATTTAAATTTTCTAACATGATACATTAATATTATTAAGAAACGAATTTAATTCTAACGCATAGAAGAGAAGATACTGCCTAAACTTAAAATTTAGAGTATTCTATTAATTCATATAATTTTCAATAACGGAAGATTATATTCATATATAATTGTTGACATCATCTGCAATACTGTTCATGGCAAAAAAATATTTAAAATATTCTCCTTTACTTTGAGAAATACCGCTCTCGAAATACTTGAAAAAAATCCAAAGATCTTATCCTATTATTGTAAATCAGTTTTTTGCATAAATTATGCTATACGTTTTATACAGACAGATTTCTGATTTGCAGATTATCGCATTAACTTCCGCTTAATGTTGTTTGAAGGTAATTTGTCTGTGACGTTGAAGTGCCAATTACTTATAAACGAGGTATATATCTTTTAGTGAAGGAAACTATTAACACATTTTCCTGACATGTTTTTATTTTTAAATTCTGTTGATTTCGAATTTTGCTGAGTGAATATTAAAGATTCTTTTTCTACCGCTGGAATAAATAAATAAAAATGTTTTTCACCTTATTTAAAATGAATACTTAAACATCGAAGTATTTGTATTTGTTAATTAAACAGCATTTTTTTAAAATAAAATTTCCGAAGACGTCAATTTAGATGCATTGCATTTTCCTTGTAAAAAATGGAAAACTATTGTGTTGTAGATTTATAATCAGGACTTTTTTTTATGTAAGCTGGAATATTTGTTTTTCACATTAATAAAATATAATATAAGAAAATGATTTTTTGTTTGTTCGTACCTTATGCTCTACTGTATCGTTCAACCGATTCCGATGGAACTTTGCGACTGATTGCTTACACTTGCTCGAAGGTTACAGTTTAAAATTGATAACTAACAAAAGACAAACACTAAACTGCAAACAGCACACTTCTTTCAGAGTTAAACGTCCAAATAAAATTATTATAATAAATTTTTTATGAGATTTTACTTCTCATTAATGAATAGCCATTAACACAGAATGTTATCATTCAGCTTGTACAGTATTTTGTCTACGCCAAATTGCACATGCTGTTTAGAGTTTATCTCACACATATAAAATATAATTGTTATTGTTATTATTGATGCCAATCAAGTTAAATTTTATGTAAAGGAAATTTTCCAGTGCAAACAATAATTATCCTATTTATTCAGTGAATCGGCAAACGATATTTCGGTTATGCAAGTGTATATAGTTTTAATTGCTTTGTCAAAAAGCATGCATCTCAAGTGTTCATCAATTTAGAAGATTTACCAGCAAAGCAAGTAGAAATAAGCCGATTCGAGTTTCTCAGTTAAACGTGGAACGACAAGCGAACAATAATAAAGCAGATCGTTTACGAATTGGAAATCCACTTGCTTCCGAATCTCCAGATCATCATGCGGCAAGAATCAAAAGACAACGTTTATTTGTTATTTAATCTCGCACATTAGAATCAAAAGAGCAATATGCGGCAAGAAGGGAGACAGCAATTCATAACGGAAAGTCGATTGGGAAAGATGCTCATTCCATGCATTTCTATTATTTCCACCGACGATTTTGACTTCTAACGACAGCATTTCTCCATTCGACTTGCATTTCGATGACTATCAATAAGGCGCAAGCTCAATGACTTTGAGTATACAGATTAAGCCAAGAAAATCTATTTTCACATGACCAGTTATATCCTGGATGCTTACGAGTCAAACAATCAAGAAATTTATTTGTTTTTGCTTAATGGGAAAAACAAAAAAATATTTTCTACCCGAGCATGTTTATATATATATATATATATATATATATTCGTACGTCTCCTTTACATATCATTAAATTCCTATCATTTCTATCATTCCTAATTTAACTTGAAAGCTATTTCATATATCATATATTAGAAGTATGTGTGTTTCAAGACAATGAAAAAAAGCAATGAAATTTAAATTAAAAACTATAGGAATTTGTGTCTATTTGTTTATAGTTAAACATATTTTTCATTAAATATTCCTATTAACGCACGATTGACCGATGGATATTTATAAGAATTGTCGTATTGATGTAATTTTTTTCTAATCAAGAAGTAAAGTTCTTAGTCAATTATTAAAAAAGATCAGATGACATCTCCACTTAATTATACGCTAAAGCTATGTAATTGAAAATTATTTTCATTATCCCTCAATTTGATCAGTAACATTATATCAATAACAATGTTAATAAATATTTTCTTCCCAAATAAAAACTGAATATAGCGCTCTCTCTCTCTCCCCGCCCCCATCTGATATGCATTTTTACAATCCTATCTAAATGTTTGTAATTTTGAAGAGTAGAAAAGATATCATCATCATTATTACGATATAAGAAATGCTTCGAGCAAAATGTCGTTTCTATTGCAATATTAAAAAGTTATAATTTATTGACAATTCATCGGTATTTTTTTAGAGCTCTTAGACTATGTGGTTTTTCAGATGTTAAACTGCTGCATTCAGCGTAAGAAGAGCCGCGAGTGGCAGCAGCAAGAAGAAGTGAGCGAGAGCGAAGATGAAGAATTCTTTGACTGCGATACGGCCTCTATCTCCTCATTCGACGGAACATCACGTGAGCCACTCTTTTCTCAATATAACTTTTTTTTTTCCTTTTTAAATTTATTACTAATCGTCTTCCGCGACCATCTGTTAAGTATTCCATTAAATATTTTATGAAACTTGACTTAACATCCAGTCAGGCACACATGCACACACACGCCAGCGCTTTATTATTTGTACGTATTCATTTCAATTCTAACAATGGCAAATCTGAGAAACAAGGAATTCTGCATTCACAATTTCCTAAGTAAAGTTATAATTTCTTAAAAACTGGGTACGTAGTGTAGTACATGAAAATTCCATAAAAAGTGCTGAAATCTTAAAACTATTTTTAAGCACATTAAAATTGCTTAGTTTTGGAAGGAACCTCTTAAAAGTGCTTAATTTTCTCAAGAGTTGCAAAAAAGATATTCTTTTTTGTTTCATCATAAGATATTCCCTTTTGTTTTCGATTCGATGAATACTCTAAATCGATAACAGTCATAAATATTTGTTTACTGGTTATATAAAAAAAGAAAACCGACTATAGGAACGCATTCAGCGAAGGGATACAAGAGTTTTAACCCATGTTATGATAATGGTTAATGAGCTTTTTTTTTTCGCTCGTTTTTTCAACATTGGGCCTAATACTAAATATGCCGAACTTGTTGCAACTCCAAAAACTCATGAACTTCGTTTACACGTAGTGCTGTAAATGGTTCTCTTCTTATAAAAGTTGACTTAAATTTTTGGTAATGATAGTTTTTTTTTTTTTCATTTTTATTATACCTTTCTGTTTTTGTCAAAGCCAAAAAGACATCATTTGTTTTACATTGAGCAAATATTATAAAAATGAAATAAATATGAAAATTTAAAAAATGCACATTTAAAATTAATTTTAAAAATTTTAATAAAAATAATGCATTATAATAAAACAGAAAATAACCTAAAATACGCAGGTTTTCATATGTGTACATGTACAAATGCGCTAATTTTTTTTAGCTATGGCGCTTAAAAGTACTTAATTTTTGTAGCTCTTCCTCACTACACACTTTGATTAAGTATTTTATTTTATACTTTGCATATTGCTTTTATGATGTATGAAAGCATATATTGGGTCTAAAGGCGCATGAATCAGAATAGGTTCCATTTCGCTAAACATATTTGAGAAGGAATAAAGATAAGTCCTTAAAAATATTTGAAATTACATGAAACAATTTTCAAATCAAAATTAGTATATACATCTATTGCAATAATATTGTTACGGATTTCCTATCCTTATACTAATCCGTCGGGTTCATTTACCTGTATAGTGGATGTGTATAGTGTAAGATGATAAACATACAATGATCAGTCCTTTAGTAGACGACACAACGCAGACGACGTTTATTTTCAGGGCAGCCCACCGATGGCAAATATTTACAGCACAGAGACGACAATTATGTTCAATCGACAACTATATACAGCCGAGGCGAACACACAGCAGTACTCTACTGCAGATAGTAGCCCACAATAGCAACAATAGTCCACAGGCAGAAATTCCGTAGTGACAACGTCCACAGCTTACAAAGCGACCAGACAGGTTTCAGCAGGAGAGGGAATCTTTTAGGGATTCTGTCTACGCTCTCGTAGGTCTCTCCCTAACGGGCTGAAACTATACCTCTTTTTCATTTCTTGCCTTCTCTGCCGACTCACTACTTCACACAACGGGACTACTCCTCAGTTCAGAACAGCTCCGTTCCCGACGACGACACAACCTGCTACGGCACATGATTCAGGCTTCATCAGAATACGCCACACAGCACTCCTCCGTTCTGGACTCCTCAGTGTAAGACCTCTCTAGTTAGATCTACTCGGTCGATCACCGCCGTACTTCGTTCAGCTTCCAAGACCTCTCAGTTCAGGTCTTCTTGATTCTACTCTGCCGCACTTCTTGTCATCTCGATTGAACACCAGACCGTGCTGCTTCGACTTGATTCCACTCACTCCGTAGACTGGCTGCCTTATATAGTGACTGAAGGCGGGGCTAAAAGCCTTCTGGACCAATCAGGAGCATTCTGGATGTATCTCGGTTCCTAATGGACGGATCGGAAAAATTTTCGATGTTTCGGGTATTTTCTATGTTGTCGCCAAATGCTCTGCCAAGTTGCTAAATGGTCGCCAAGCTCTGGGATCACTGACGTCACACCCATTCACTATTCAGTACAGATTACTGTAAGTCTGTCTTCTTTACGATGGCATTATTAGAGCGGGAAAGCAAAATTACACGTTCGTAACAATATATATCTATTGCAGTGACTCTCATGACAAGATTTTGAGAAAAATTCTTCAGCTCTGTACCAATCATGTTCCCCAAAGCCAAAACCACCATCCGTGTAAAAGTTATATATAATATGCGCTTAGTGCTTTGCCCATATTGTGGTATGAACAAGGATAACTAGAATATTTTTGTTTGCATTTTAATTAGCTTAGAATATGTTATTAGAAATGTATAAATCTCAGGCAAGTTTGTAAATTGTTCATACAGCTCAAAGAGGGTGGAAATGGTGATTGTGAGTGAAATTTTGGTTTTGCAATAGCTTTAATATTGAAGAAAAAAAATAAATTCAATTAGCCAAATCACCACCTCATTTAGATGAACAACTTTGTATTTGTCTTGCGATAACTGTAATATTTCAGAAATCAGGCGCTGAATTGTGATTTTCAAGCCTTAATTTTGACTGTTTCTACATGAATAATTTTTGTTGCCAGATAGTAAGCTGTAAGGGAATCTATCTTTATCTTCCAGCTTACCAAGAGGATTTTTTTTTTTAAATCTTGGATTTAAAACAAAGATATATATGGTAATTGGATGAATTAAAAAACAAATATATTTTGTATTTGAAAAAAGTAATGTGCATTTTAAAATAAACATGGTAGTTTAAGATTTACGTTTTTTCTCTTTAAAAGCACCTGCTAAGGAATTTTTCATTTCTGTTTGAAATATTGTTTTTTAGGGAAACGGTTGCCTGAAGGCCGACTTATGCAACTGGGAGATCTAAAACTACTACACCATGATAATGAGCCTCTTTACATTCCCATTACACAGGTGCAATTTTTCAGATTTTTATTTTGTATTCGTTAATGCTTTCAGTATTGCATGTTTCAGCATGACATGTTTATATTTGAAATGTTCGCAAAATGTAATTAAGTGTCATGATTAATTGTTTAATATATTGAGATCAGTTATTAGATTTTATTTTCATACAGTATAAATACAGGGTGTGCCAGAGAAACTTTCTTATTTGAAAGGTCAATAAAAACAAAAGTACTTCAGTTATTGTTTTACTTCTTTTTTTATTTGAGAATACAATATCCCAATTTTTTTTCCATACAGTTTTGAAAATGACATCGGTTAAATGGCGACCCCTATTGCGCATACACTGATTAAGTCGATTTTTGAAGTTCGTGTCCACTCTTCTCAGCATATCAGTTGGCAAAGTCGTCACGAATGTTGTTCTTGAGGTGAGCTATGGTCCTTGATCGATCGACATAAACCAGGGATTTCAAAGTGGGCCTCGTCACTGAAAAAAACGACCGCGTCTTCAGGCAGGCTGTCAAGCAGCATTTCACATGCATTTTGACGGGCAATAAAATCGCGTTCAATTAATTCTTGCATAACAGCCAATATAAATTGGCTGTTATGCAAGATTGGCTGTTATGGATGAAATTTAAGGTCTTGATGAAGAATTCGTCGAAGATTGTTGTCAGAAATTCCCAGAGCAACTGCGTGTTTGCAAGCCGAACGCAGAACTGACTCACTCTTTCGGCATTTTCTGGAGTTATAGTGACCCGTTCATGTCCATTTCTGGATTTAGTGACACTTCCGAAATGAGTTAACCCACGACAGAATCGAATTACTGCCAGGAATGGGTTTGGTAGGAGGAATTTGAAGTCGAGCGCTGAAGGCGTGTTTCGTAGCAACAAGTAGCGACCGTTAGAAAAGAAGCTCTCTGAGGCGAAAGTCCGCTGTTCTCTAGACCAGAGCATGATGGAAACTTACTAAAGGGAGAAACAAACTTGGGGACTTCCCCTTCCAGTAGCACCGCCTATCACCCCTCTATCCTCCCACCCAATTCACCGCTAGGGAGTTTTTTCAAATAAGTAAGTTTTTCTGGCTCATCCTGTATCTACTTATTTTTAAAGAGAAAAGCAATCTAAAAATTAAGTATGCTACATGTGTGTCTTAAGATTATTATTATTTCCCAGGGATTCTTTCTTGTGCCTTTCAATCTACATGCAGCTCATTTAAAATCTTTCTTTTAGACATTTGTTTTTAATAATTTGAGTTATATTTTTAGCATTCCTGAATCAGCATTATTATGAATGGAAACATTCATTCACAATGAATGTTTCAATATTTCCATTCATCTGTAATGAATGCTTAGTTAATATCACAGTTTAATTTTCAGCTTTATTTTGTTAATTAATTTCAGTATGTCAATTGAAATATAAAAGGAAGAATCAAAAACTTATGATATAAATCTTAAATTTATCAGTAATGCCAAATTATTTCTTAGAAGAAGAAAATTGCTAATTGACGAAATTAATTTTGCAGTATTCGTTATTTGATTATTCTTTAAAATTTTTTAAAAAATATGTTAGTATGCCCGATTAAGATATGATGCATTTTTTTCTGATTCGGAAATTATATGATTGATTGTTATTAAAATAATTTAATTTTTAATTTCTTTTTCCTATTTTAACATTTAATTGTTAGTTCAGATTGGTTTTGTATGCTTTGATGAATTTGTTATTTCAACTCCTTAATTGTTTTTATATAGGTAGAGGCTGTGACAGTTTGAATAGACGGGTTTAGACTTCTTTAATGATTTTTATTCTCCGCAATTTTACGAAAAAAATAATTTTTTTATAAATCATAAGATTTTTTGTAAGATGCAACTTATAAAAAAGTAAAGCAGCAGATAAAAGAAACCGCGATTAAGTAATTTTAGCGTATATAGTTTTTGATTAGAATTTGCAGATTCGGCAATTTAGTTAAACTCCGAAGCTAAAACTGCAACAAAAGCTTGTAGTTCGAGTGATGATATATATTTTTAGAATGTTGATGAAATAGAAATTAATTTCATATGTTGTAATAACCAGACTTCTTGCAGGAGCCTGCACCTTTGACGGAAGACCAATTAGAGGCTCAGGCGGACGTGTTGGTGCGGTTGGGGACTCATGCTGAAGGAGCAGCGCTCAGAGCGCGCATGCAAAGTGCCTCCCTTACTTCCGATATGGAGGCTTTCAAGGTGAGGTTTGATATTGGATGAAAAGAAAAGGAATGATTTGAAGGAAAATTGAAGTATTATCAAGTAATTTAAAAATTAATTAATGGTTACATTTTCCTTCCCGCTGTATTTGTTTCTATATATTGAAAGATTTTTTTTTATCTCATAAAAGGTTTAAAAGAATGTTCTGTACGAATTCGAAAAATATAGAGATAATGCATCGTAATAATTATAAAAAAAAGATTTATTTTTATAAAGAAAGAATGCATTTTCTTAAAAAAACGTGATTTATTTCTTGCGCCCTTTTATTATGAGACTACATAAGAGATAAATTGCTTTAAATAACTTAACAAAACATTCAGAATTTTTAATAAAAAATATTTTTATATATTTATTTTTTACTAATAGTGTTTTGTTGACATCAGAAGTATCTTTATTTAAATAACATTATGCGTCAATATATGGTTAAAATAATATTGAAGGTATTTTTGCTTGTTTGTTCAGAAAGTATATAAATAAATAAAAATATTGTGATCTTCAGGAAATTGATGCTTGAAATTTTTAATACCAACTTGCAAAACTTGTCTATGTGGGTAAACTCGTTATTTTGTAAAGACCAATTTTATATGTGAATCCTGATAACCTTATATATGACCCAGGTTTGTTCATCCATATCTGACGGCGTCATGGCATAGGGTTAGCGTGTCTTCCCATGATCCGGGTTTGAGTCCCAGTTTGGGCATGGTTATTCTTCTTCTGTGTGCTATCTGTAAGGAGTGTGAATGTGCCCCCTGAGAAATGGGAGTTTGCAAATGATTGTGTGACGTATGATGTAGCTGAGTCGTACTCTTGGCCCTAGTTGGCACTCCTGAATAAAACTAGAGTTACTCACTCTTCTGACTGTTATCTTGCTGACAAATAACTGTCAGTAGACTTATAAAGTGCCATAAGTATCAACAACATCTATATCTGATAATTGTACAAATTTAGTTTACAAGAACAAAGTTTAAAATGCACATACGATTCTTTTCATTATACTACGCAGCTGAGCTCAAGATGTGCTATGTTATGCAAATACAGAACAAATTAAGGAAGTCAATTGAACTATCTGATTTTGATTCAACAAACTTTATTATAATTAAAAAATATGAGTCCCTTTATAAAAATATAAGATATTTAATAAGATATATTTACAAAATAAAGAGGGCTTAGATATTTAAAAAATTAACTGATTTTATTAACGAGGGTAGAATAGTGATCTTATATATAATTTTGCTAATTTAGCTTGAGTGTCAATTTTATATCAATCTGCTGCATTAAGATTCACTTAAGTTCCTGTATTAAATCCTATTTTTAATAATCTTAGTTAAGCAAAATGAATCTCAAAATTTAAAATTTTTGTTTGTATGCCATTAATTGTTTTGTATTTTATATTTGATTGAATGTCTTTTGAGGTTGTTTGTATTTCAAATATTAAAAAGTTCTTTAAAAAATTGGGCTTTTTAAATTTTAAACTCTTTTTTTTAAGGCCATAATATTTTTATAACTGAGTTTTCCTGAATTATATCTTTTTTTTCTTCTTCTTTCAATTATGAAAATGCTTTTTGATAAGGGTAAATGAATATACCTATTTAAATAAGATAGATTCTCTATATGTCTTGATTACCCTCCTAGAAAGTTCAAAATATAGTCTATTTTTATGCTTTGTTTGATTTAAATTTTTTTAAATTTTATGAAAAAAGTTTTGAATATTTATAATTACACCTATATTTTTATAATCAACTAACACTTACCAGCTGGTATTTATTCATATTTCTGCTTAGTGGAATTTTATTTTATGGTAAAAAATTTCTATTTCCACATCTCTCTGTTAGTAAAATTTTACAAGTAATGTATTAAGGTTTTTTTAAAAATCATAATACTAGTATAAGTATTGGTTTTGTTGATTATTTTTCTCATTTTGAATTACATGATTTTATGTCTTTGTTTTTTCAAGGGTTGGTTATATATTTTTTGATAGTATCTTATAGAAGTTAATTATTTGCTTTTTTAGTGATTTAAACTACTCTGCTGACACCAGAACTCTAATGTTATTTTCAAATTATTGACTTATATTGAAAAAAATGAACAGATACTGGAAGGATTATTATTGTGATACCATTTCCTATAGCTAAATTTTTTTAACAGCCTAAAGAGGCAGAACTATATTTTTCTGAATAAATATGCCATAGCTCATCGATTTTAGCATACATTTTTTATGGTTGAAAAATTTTAGGCTGCGAATCCAAAAGCATCACTTGAAGATTTTGTTCGATGGTATTCTCCTAGAGATCTAATCGAAGAACAAAAAGTAGATGAAGAGACAGGGAAACCAATCACTACATGTAAGAAATCCTTTTTCCTTTTTAAAACTGTTTTTGTTTAATTGGCATTAAAATTACATATTTATCAATTATTTTGTATAGGTTTAATTATTTTCTTCTTTTTATTTGACTGTAACTCATTGCAGTCATGAATGTTGAAGCACTAATGCTCATTATGATGCAAAATGATATGAATATTATTGTAATTAATTTAAAATTGCCTGTCTATTTTTTAATTAGTGAAAATCTCTGAAACTGTTAATGTAATTTATTTTATACTTATTTTATCAAATGATTTAGTATATAATACTATTAAAACTTTAATTAGCAACAATGGTAGATGGTTTATTTTTGGGGAATTATTTTTATCAAAAAACTGTAAAAAAATCCAATGTTTACATTCCAAAGTTAAAGAAAAAATTCATTTTCATTTTATGTATCTTCTGAAATTTTTCTCTTAATGTGATAATTTAATATTACATGCTTAATCTTTGCAATTGCAAATCTTGCTATTCTTATAGAATGATGATATATTTGCAGACTTGATGTATTATTCATGATTATACATTTCATTTTTAATTGCAATTGTTTATTCAATTAATATATACATATTTTTTTTTCAATAGAAACTTGTAAGTTTAATTTTTCAATTTAAATTTTAATAAACAAACATGAATAATGGTATATTAAATAAAGAAGGCTTTTTCTCAATAAATAAGATTTAGAAAGGAAGGAGCATGTTTATGTAATACATTATTTAAGGTATTTATTTATTTTTACTGCCTCAGATTTTACTTATAAATTTTTAGAATATGCTAAGATTATCAAGCTTTATTATGCATAAGATGTTAAAATTTTGACTTGCATTCCTTGTTTTATTTGGTGATTTTTAGATTTTACCAAGCTTTATTATACATAAGATGCCAAGATTTCATCAAGATGGTTAGGAGAAATTTTGATTTTTTGACAATTTACCATTTGAGCTACAAAAATAAATATTTTTTTTATAAATATTAATATAAATAATTATTTTTGTAATTAGAATTTAGTCTGCCAGTCAAATATTAAAATAATAATTTAAATATTTGACTAAAAAATTCTGCAATAAAAATTTAATTCAGCATTTTATCATATTTGAATGTTATGAATTTCATGAACTGCATGGATTACTCATGAAAATATGCTATTCTGTTGTTTCAGTCCATCTGAGTGCACGCATGCTTCTTCCTGGTAATATGTGGCTAGAATCATGGGAAAGTGCTCGTCCTATTCCGGCTCGTAGGCAAAAGAGGCTCTTTGATGATACTAAAGAAGCAGAAAAGGTATCTGACACCTATAATGGAATAGAAAAATCTTATGTAAAATCTTATGTACAAGTGTTGTAAATTTGAAGTTTAATGTTATCTTATATTTTGACTAATTATAAAATTTATTAGTATTGTTACTGAAATTTGAAAATGAAAAGTGAAAAGTCTGACAAACTAAGAAAGAAATTATGATGCTTTATTATTTATAAAAGCATAAATACAAGAAAATAAAATATGGCAGGAACTTATACAAGGACATCATATGTTGGAAACAGCGCACACTAACAGCAGATTGGTAAAAAGCAACACTAACAGATTATTACTGACTTATAGCCTATTACAAAGTGCTCAAAGAGAATTCCCAGGAGAGAGTCTTTGTTCAACTACTCACATTCCTTAGCTAATTCAATACAGAGTGGCTCCTCACTTTGTCTCACCTCTTTTTATAATTTTTCTGACTGATCATAGAAGCTTCTGAAAGGATTACTAAAATTTGAGTATTAAGGACTTTGTAGTGTATACATGATTTTTCTTTTTTTCCCTTTTTGGCACGTGTTGATGATTTTTGTAGTTTGTAGAAACTTTGATTTTATCATCAACTTTATCGTTATTTCAAGATTCATCAATTCAGCATTTATCTGTGATATCTGTAAAGTTATCTTTTTTAACAAGAGATGCATTGCATTTGGATGCAACATTACAAATTTGTAACAGTATTGAACCAACGAAAGAGAATTTTTAAGGAACGTGTTTAAGGCATTTTGATTAATTTAGTTCCTTAATTTTTTTAACTAGATAATTTTGAAGGAAATGCATCTACAGTTTTTAAAGAAGAAATATTGTAACATTTTGAATGTACACGTTAGAATGAGTTATAATAGAATTTCAAATACATTAGTGATGCACATATATTTCTATCAAAATTTCTATTAAAGGACATAAAGAATTCTATTTCATGTCATTTGTATCAATAAATGTGCTGTTGAAAAAATTGCAAAGTCACAGTTTCATTAATTATCCTATTATTAGAAATGCTAATTAAAATATTCTTGGCATGCTAACTTTGTTTAAAATCTGTACTTCTGCAACTAAAATTGATCAAAGAAACTTCAAAACTCAGAAATTTTAGATAGTCAGTTGTGGCTTCAATTGCACCATCTGTTGTTTAGTAGAGGGCAATTGAAATGATCTAAAATAGTGATATTCTAAACTTCACAATTTAGCTTTAATTGCATTAGAATTGAAAAAAAAAATGTTTTAGATTAATGTTAATGTTTCAGGAATATTTTATTAAATGACTAAATAAATCAGAGATTATTTAAAGTATTTTACAAATAAAAACAATTTCCCATCTTAAATTTCACTATCATATGTAGCGAATTTCCTACATTCATAACTAAGAAAAAGACTAAAATTTGATAAAAGAAATTTATTCTTCAATTAATTAAAATTGAATAAAAATGTTGTTAAATTATTCTGCTCACATATTTATTTCAAATTTTCTGTATAAAATTCAGTATAGTACTTATCAGCAATACTTCTATATGTCATGAAAATCAAAATTTTTGTCAAACAGATCTTACCACATTCTGATATAATATTTAAGAATAAATATTTTGACAATCTGCATAAATAAATTATAAAATTTATAAAGAGTTTCATGTTTTGTTATAGTTATTACCCCAGGTGTTTATACTCCCTTTTTGAGATATACATGTCTTTGTAATATTTGTTTTTTAATTTTATCTAAATATTTAGATATCCAATGATTATTCTTAGTAAAAATTTCTAAATTAATAAAGAGAAGAAAAATTATCACTATATATATATATATATATATATATATATATATATATATATATA
>JAPMOQ010018920.1:5051491-5068796 GCA_026543055.1 Argiope trifasciata
TATATATATATATATATATATATATATATATATATATATATATAAACAAGCTGTTTTTTTACATTTTTGTAGATTTTCAACTCTTTGTAGGATCTGTTAATTAAGATGAAAAATATGCATAGATTTGGAAAATACATAAATACATAATAATAATAAATTAGTTGTCAAAGTGTTTCCATTGCAAATGCATATTTATAAAAAATGTTTTTCAGGTTCTTCATTTTCTAGCGTCAGCAAAGACATCAGATGTTGTGAATTATTTGATGCCTATGTTAGTTCACTCAGCTATTCTTCAGTTAGCAGAAGAAGGTTAGATGATTTTGATCACTTCATTTATTAATTTAATAATGTTATTTTTATTGAGTTAATTATCTTTATCAACATTTGTTTAATACAGTGTATATTGAAAAAAGAATAAGGTGGCATCAGAGCACAAGCAATTTTGTCACCTTAAATTGTTCAGGACCACAATCATGTATGCATGATCACACAATCCTCCTTTCTGAACCAAAATTGTCTCATGCAGGTGCTAATATTCAGTGAAGGAGTATTAACTTAGGTCCTCATGAAATTAATATAATTAAATGAAACCAAACTTGTAACAGTTAGGCAATAAATTCAAAATCTAATGGCACCTAAATGGCTTGGCAAATTTTAATCATCATTTAAATCCAAGGTGGGGTATTTTTATGATACAGAATCCCTTTTATATTTTTCTTGTTTTCTGGCTATATTTCCAAATGGTGAGATATATCCTAAAACAAGACAGTCGTTAATATGATTAAATGAAACTAATATGTAACTAATATAAAAAAGATGGGACTTTGAGTATAACTGAACTGTGCAAAACTAAAGTCAATAGAAAAAAGACTTGATAGGAAAAAAAAGAAATTTTTGTTTAAATTTATATAGTATAATAATAAAAATATCTGGATTTTATAAAAGGGAAATTTTTAAATGTAATTTCAGTTTTTTACACTCATATTAATAATCAGTATTTATTTTTTCTCAGAGCTTCAACATTTTCAATTCTGAGAGAGGAAGCATTACTGCTAATGAAATTGCTTTACTTCATTTAATATAGTATATTTTGTAAATGAACTGTTATCAAAAGTTAATTTTGACAAAAAAGAATTTTAAATGTTTTTTCCCCCCCATATGAAAGTTATAAAACATAAGAATTGAAAGAAGATACATGCCCTTGAATATGTTTATTTGAATACTTTTACTAAATAGTTCTTGCATTTTTTTAGAAGAGTGTCCCCAGTCTCTCCCATTGAAATTAGAAGAAACTGCTTTGAAGGCTGCCAAAGTCATGAGAAGTCCTGATCCTAAATATGAGGTCAGATTAAAATTTATGTTATTTTAATTATTACATTCTTGTATGCAAAGTATAGAGTAAGTATTGTACTCTTCAAAGGTTAGATTTAAAAAAGAAAAATAAATGATTTGAGACTTTAATGAATTTCCAAGTTTTAGACCTCCTTAAGTTCAAAAAAACATATTTTTGACATTATCTTTCAGTTTGACAAATTAAATTTGCTATGAAACCTTGACAAATTTGTAGATATTTTTAAGAGTTTGAATGAAATCCATTGAGTTTAGAATAAATCTTTCCGAATATATAAATTTACATAATTGCTGCAAAATGAAAACAGTTAGATAAAATTTAGTACTGATTTAAAGCATAAAATTTGAAAAAATGTTATCTCTTAAATATGTCAATTTTGGGATCAATTTTTTTAAATAAACATATTTAAAAGGCAAATTCAGTTTTTGAGTTCTGTTCAGAGTTCAAGAGTTCAAAACTGTAATTTATCAAGACTATGTTAGGCATTTGTGGATTTACACAAGTCAAAACTTTTATGAGGGATGAGGGGTACAATGCTTTTATTATAGAATATGTGAGAAAATTTTGTGCAAATTATTCTAATTTTCTGTGTGTAATTTTGATGATTACATTGATTCAGCAAAAATTCATCTGGAATAGTTACCATTATCTATAAGTAACTGATATCTTTGTAGTTTTATAGCATTCAGTCAACATATATGTAGTTTTAAAATGAAAGAAAGAATTATTTTGAAATACAATAGGAAGTAATATTTAAAAGAGAGCGAGAGAATCCTGATTGACAAGAGAGGGAATAAATACAGTCGAATCCGGTTAATTGGACCACCTGATAATCGGACCAGCCGCTTATTCGGACCGAATCTTAAAGAACCGAAACAAATCCTATGTACATAACCCTAATATTATTCGCTTATTTGAACCAAAATTCTGTTTAAACGGACCAAAGAACGTGGCAGGGAAGATGAAAAAGAAACCGCAAGTCGCCTGTGTACAGCAGGAAATCCGAAAGGGAAAAGAACCAGCGAGAGGTGAGCAAGCACTTAGTTTCTTAGAACGGGCAGCTCGGTAGTAAGTTCTTCAAACGTTGACTCGAATTCGATAAAAACTTTTCTTTTATTGGGCTTCGCATGCTGAGTATGGTATAGATCATTTCGAAGAATTTGTTTGTAAATTTATTTTTCAATGAATAAAGTTCATGAGCAACAGTAGTTTTAGTTTGTATGTTCGCCATACGCGTGTGCCGCATAATAAAGGCCATAAGGACATTTTAATATGTTACGTATTGCACGTCTCGTCTTGTAACATAGGGCATGTTCGTGTTATCGGACCAGCCGTTTATTAGGACCAAAATGATCGCGTCCTGATGTGGTCCGATTAACCGGAATCGACTGTATATTCTTTCTCTATTTCTTAACTCTTTGAGGTACAATGGGACAGCCTCCACTCTTTCCTTAATTTGTTAAAAAAATTTTTTAACTTATTGCTGTTTTTCTTTTTCAAAAAATATTTTAACATATATTTGAAATATTTTATATCAGTTTTTAAAAATTCAGTAGCATTTAAAAATATTTTTTAATTCACAACTTTCCTGACCATTAAACTCTTTTTTATTCATTGTAAAAGTGCTCTTTTTAAATAAACATTTGCCGTATAAAAAAGAAATTGTTAAATTTTAAAGAATATGTTCAAAATCAATTCATTCTTCAAAAAATGCATTTTCTTATTGATTGCTGAAATTGAAAAGTGTGGGATAAAACTGTACCTCCTTCCATACCATCAAAATTTTGTTGACCATTAGAAGGCATTATATAAATTTGAGGATTAGTTGCTTTTATTTTTCATTAAGTGTTATTACTTAATAAAATTAGTTTATTCATCTAATACCTATTAGATTTTCTGTAAATTCCCATTAATTAGTATTATTAAATAATGACAAATACTATAAATCATGTATTTATATACACACACACAAAAGGAATTGCTATAATATAAATATTTATTTGATTTCAAATTTCTTAGAATATTCCAATCTGCATTGTTGGTTTGCATTCTTTTTTTTAAAGAAATATCTCAAAATATCTTAATATATAAATGTCCTTTTCTCTTTCCTGCTTCTTTTGATAAGTCTCTCTGTTATTTTCATGGCATACTGTATTGTCTGTAACATATGTGAGTTGCTGAATACACCAAAGGGAAATTCTATATTATTTTTTCTTTGTAGATAATTTATAATAGGGATGATGTTGCTATTTTAAGTAATACTTTATGCTGTACCTATTTGTGAACTTTAGAATGTAATTGGGATTTTTTTAATATGCTCTCCTTCAAAGAATTTAAGAAATAACATTTCTTTGAAATGTCCTTAAGTGAATCTGTTTTGAATCTTAGAGTTGTTAATTGCAATGCATGTGTTACAAAAAGTTCACTTTTTGTCTGCATCTTCGTTAGACACAACCTGACATATCCCCTTCCTACCTTTTTATGATTTTTACTCTGAAATGATATGACATTTTTTAAAACAATGGATTTCATAATATGCAATATCTCTAAAATCTTATTTCAGTTTTCTGCTTCAATATGTTATTGTGGATTCCACATAAAGAAAATTCTCCTATATGAATTCCCATGACTCTACAACTTGACACCTTTACGGAAGAGACCACTGATTTCAAAATACACTTTAAGAGATTTTTTTTTCATGGATAATATTCTACTGTTGCATTGTTTAAAGACTAATTATTATAAAATGCCCTATATTTTCAGTTTTGTATATCGAATGTTCTGCATCAAACACCATTTGTTAAAATTTGCGATAGTAAATTCAAGACATTAAAATCGTAATTGATGTCTTAACAGTTTTGCTACATTCAAATGTGTCCATCCCATATTTCCATAAAATGTAATTATTCATATAGTTTCTCAAATGCTGGGAAAATCATTGATTCGCCCTATTAAAAAAATTATACGTACTTGATAGTAATCCAAGTACAACAATTGACTCGCATTTCAAAAGATTTCTCAATTTTACATGATATAAGTTCCATTTCAAGAATTCATATAAGTTAATATCAAACATATCATGGAAGAAATAGTATATTTGTGTTATTCTAAATGAGTTTGTACACTGTGATTTCTAAAATGCATATTTACACAATATTTAATTTTAATCAGAGTTTGCTTAGTTAAATTGAAAATTCTATTATATAGATCGTCTTGCGTTGCTTATACCAAGCAGAGGTGATTGTAGCACAAATGCAATCAGTGCGAACTAAATTCTTATGTGAAGGAGAAGATGAGCAACAGGAGGTTCAAAAATTCATCTTAGAATTGCTTGATAGCTATGAAGTAGAGGTACCTGGCGCAGGAAAGGGTGCTGTGGGCAAGAGAATCAGACACCTTTTCTCAGAAGCACAGAAGGTAAGAATATTTCCTTTAACATTGTTCCCAAGAATCAAATTAATAATATTTGTCCATCTAGCTCAGGTTTTTTGACTTTTTTACTCTTTTTAAAAAAAAAATGTATAATATGGTTTTATCAATGAGAATTGATTAAAAATATTATGCGAACGGCAAGATATAATAACTAAATTATACTTTTTAGAAATTATACCGTTTTCTTTTGATTTATTCTATTATTGCTTTGATAGGCTTCTCATCTAATACCTGAAGACAGACCTATAGGAGGTCCTCCACCAGAGGCTCAAACGCCTTCACCTTCAGAGTTCCCTGCACCATCTGGTAAGGAATTCATCTTTCGCACCACATTTGCCCGCCCTCCTGGTACTCAGCCGACACCTCAACGAATGTATTGTGTCATTACAAGGGAGGAATTCCGGGTGGCTGCCGCCTTTACTGAAGATTCCACTTTCCTCTGAGAATGTAGAATAAAGTACTGTACAGAAATTTTTTTGAAAGTGCTGTACACTAAAAATATTGTACAGAAGAATTTTTGAAAGCACTGTATATTGATGATACTGTACAGAACAAATGATTTTCCTTTCTAACGAAGAATTTTTACTTATTTATATTGGGATGGGTTCCAACTATATCTCTAGTCTTGTATTTGCTTCTGAATAATAAATGTGCTATTTTGGAATAACTAATGTATCTTCTTTTCTTTTAGACAAAATTTGAAAGTATAATTCTTTTAAGTGTTCCGCGATTTGTTTAGTTAAATTTCTGTAATTGTTTTCGAGGATGCGTTGTAACAATAAATATCAGTTTAGTTTCAAATTGCATAGATATATATGTTAAAGTTTCTATCATAAGTAGATAATATCGCTCATTTTCTCATATCGCACAATGCCATTCGAATGTTAACAGAGTTGTTAAGTTACAAGGCATACCATTTTTATGAACTAAACATAAAGATGTTTCAAAATTTCATTGATTTCTGATAAGATGGTGTAAGATTATTATTTAATCGACAAAATATTTTTAATTTGATTCCTTTTCCTTTATTTAAAATTGTCTGCAGGCTTTAATTACTTTCTTCCAAATTGTGAATCATAAAAATGATTCTCGTAACTAATTTTGATGTGTGTAGGGACAAGATAAGGATTGTGCAGAAAGATCTTTAAAACCTTTTGAATGCAGAACAGCTTCTTGTAGAGCCAAAGAAGTGACAGTTACATATAGCAAAGGGATTATGCTGAATTTTTTGAGATAGTTTATGCCCCCCCCATAGTGGTGAATTTAAGCAGTTACAAAAAATAATGCAAAATGTAAAGAGCAACCAAAAAGTTTTGAAAGTTCAGTAAATACTGTACATTCTCATAATAACACAGCAAAAAATTCATGGATTTATCTGTAAAACTGGAGATGTTAGTGATTAAAATTATAAACTCTGTCACTTGTAAAAGGATCTGTTCTAAAATTGAACACAGTTTTTCCAAGCTTAGGTGATAAAGCAAAAGTTAAGTGAATAATTAAGAAAATAAATAGCAATAATAATAATAAATTGAAAAAAATTATTAACCTCTTATAATTTAATTTTTTATTGCATAAATAAAAATAAAATTTAAAATATATGCATCAAAAGAAAAGTCTATACCTTCTAATTATCCCCTTAGATGTTTATTTTATTATCCCCTCGTTATTTCTAATTATCCCCTCGTTATGAAAATGGAGGGAGAATAGCAAGCTATTTGTAACCAACTAAATAAAAATAATTTAAATGAAATTTATCCTTTTAAAAATTCTGCATAAATTCACCTTTTACGTGAAATAATATATTCTGAAAACAATCCTTTATTCTAAAGCTGCATAGAATTGGATATGTTAAATTGCCGCATGAACATTTACTTAAATGAGAACCACTACAAGCATGTACACTTTGCTATTGTCAATTATCCATCAATTTAGCTGCCTGTTCCAATTTCAATATTATAAATTTTACTGAACAATGCCAAAATTGGTTCAGAAGATTTATTGATAAAAATCTGACTATTCTATTTGTTTGAAAGTTTATGTGAGGTGTTGTAAAAAAACATTGGACGAATTCTGTGATAAATGAAATACATTTTACTTATTTATATACATTTTGTCTTTTCTGTACCACATGGGATAAAATTTCTCATTTTTTTTAGCATGACTTTTGCACCATTAGGCTACATTAAACTAAGCTAATGTTTCCTGAATAAAGTTATTATAAGGAAAAAATAAAATATTTCAAATGAACATTATTCATCTTATTTGTAAAGAAAAAATGCATTTTAATAAAATATAAATATTGTATAAAATATTGTATAAATACTATAAAATATATAAATATATATATAAAATATTTTATACAGTAATATATTGTATAAAAAGTGAGTAATAATGTCTAAAAATAATTTTGACTTGAGATTTATTTTTTTAAATAATATCTCGTTTCATAATTTTTTTTTCATATCCATATTACAGAGAAAATATTGTAATCTTCAAAAAATGTGAACTCGAGATTTTGTCGAATCTTCACGTTGTAGACTTGCCCATCTTCGAGAAACAAATTTTTGTAATATGTGAGTCTGCCTATGACAAAAATAGCTCAAGAACTCTTTGAGCTAGACGAATGAAATTTGTTTATACGGTCTTTACACCAAATTTGTAGATTGCTATCAAATTTTGCTTAAAATCTGCTAAGAAGTCTAGCTGTTCGTCTAAACGTTAATATGATAAAAATAGCTTAGTAATAAATAGAATAATGAAGGTAATAAATAGAACTTGATGTGTATCTGTACCTCTAAGTTTAGACATTCCTCAAATTTTGAGCTATATCCAAAGAGGAATTGAAGCTCTATTGGTCTGTACTTTCAGAAATATGTAAACGTGATAATGTAAAAACATGACAAATATATACATTTTAATACGTTATTCATCAATTCCAATTGTTTAGTGTCAAATTTTGGTTTCAATCGGTTGTGAAAACAAGTCGAAAACACAAATTAGATTTTCGGATGCTATTAACTGCTTGCCAACTGCCAAAAGGTCATAAAATAGTTTGAATAAAAATGCTTATTTCAAGTCAAACATTCGTATTTCGTTACTCTAGTATGCCAATGCCATGTAAAGCGTTTTCTGAGATAACATCTTTACTAAAGAATTTGCTTGGCGACATCACTACTGATGATTATTTCATACAAATATGTTCTAAAAATGATACTTTTTTTGCTTTAGTTTGCAGCGAGAGTTAATTTAATCTTTCAATTTGGACTTTTGTCAGCATGAAGGCACGTTAATAAAAGTTCATTCTTTTTTATTCAGGTGAATATGATAATACAGGTGATATTTTATTTTTTATTTTGCATTAAACATATTGTTTTAAAACATGCTCAAAATATTGTTTTTTAAAAAATTTATTACATATGAGGAAAAGAAATTAATACTTGACAATAATAGCTATAATTGAATAAATTTTCTGTATTTTAAGATTATATAGAAATTATATTTTTGCTGTAATATTTTTGAATGTTATCACTTAAAAGCACCAAAATGTTACTTAATTTTTAATTCAAATTCAAATTAGAATGAAATTGCTCCAAGATGCACACACACTCATGCATTTATTTTTATTGTGAATAGAATTGTAAGTATTTTTGAGAGCACTGGCAAATAATGAATAATGCAGTAAAGGATGATTAAAAAGTTACCATTCCCAAAATTGATAATTTTAAAACTACTGGTCTGAATGATTTGATATTTTAGCAGAAAAATCGTGAGGCAAAAGAATTTTGTTTTGGTATAAGAGGGGGGGGTGTCCAAAATGTGCCTATAGATGGCGTTGTCAGGCGAAAGACCAAAAATGAATTTATTAAATACAGGAATATTGTTAGCCATAAGTAAACAATAGAGGTTTACTAAAACTTTATGGGCGACAAGAATATTGGCTTGTAGCGATATGCCCTCCACCTTGTTCTGCTACTAATTAGAAGCTCAAAACGGCATACTTCACAACAGATTGGAGGTTATCTGTACAGATACAATGATTGTGGTGTGTGATGCTTGCCTCCAGGTCAACTTGATTCTCAATCCATTGGCTGTGAACTAAAATTTTTAGGTACTTCAATATCTAAAAATCACATTGGTTTAAGTGGAAGGAGCATGGCTGCTTATGGTCCTATTATCTTCGAAACGGCTCTCAGCACTTGATTCATAAGAGTATCAATGGGAAAAGGAGTGCCATCTTGCATGAATAGTGTGTGATCCACCTACTGATGCTTTTGAAGTGTACATGGTTATGCAAAAGTGCTTCATACCGCTTGCTAGTTATGGTGCAGGTGAAGGATCTGTAGGTGTGATCTCTTAGAAGAAAAATGGAGCGACCATAAATGTTGCCATTATTCCGCAACCCACAGTGACCTTTCAAACTGAATCAAATTATTTTTGATTTATTATTTTTGATAAATTGACCTTTCAAATTATCGGTCGCCAATATCCTGCAATCTTGTGTATTTAAAAACCGTGCACATGGAAGTGGACTTAGTCATGTCCTATGGTCATCCGTTGTTCACTTTCATCCAGGCAAGAAATTGGAGTGCAAAAAATCACGTGTTTCCATTCCAGCAGGTAGAAACTGCCCACATGAGTTATCTTGTACGGATAACAGCGCAAGGTGTTCGTAGGACTTTACGCACCATGCTCATATCCAACATTCGGCCAACTCCCCGTGTATTGCTGATTCCAGCATCACTGGTAGTTTGTTCTTGTAAGTTGTAACCACATCTTCCACTACCGCAGTCGAAACTGATTTCCTTTCTCTACGCCGTTTCCACGTCAAATGAATCGGTCTCTTTAAATTTAGCAATCATTTGTAGTTAAATTGGATCCGATTTTATGGATTATAATGTTCGAAATTTTCTGATAGCTGTAAGTGCTCAGTGGCCGTTCTTATAAAAACTCTTGAAGAGCAGAGCACGATCCTTCATAGTCATGATGAAGCATTCATACAAAGAGCTGGCGTTGTATATCTGGCAGACAATGTAAATAATATTTATAGGCACATTTTGAAATTATTTTTTTTCCTTTTTGCCAAAAAAAATTCCTTACGATTATTCTGCTTAAATATCAAGCCAATCTGATCATAAGCTTTAAAATTTTTAGTAGTTTTTATTATAATCAACCTGTATTTTAAACAGAATAAATACAATCTGTCGCATATGAATGAAACGTATTGAAAACTGTAAAATTAATTCAAATGGCTTTCCTTGAAATATACATTTTCTTCTTTTTTACCTATTTTAAAGCATTTAGTCGCATTCAAAATATCAAACTATGCAGTGTCAATAATGGTATTGCGAAGATAACTGGTTTCCATTTTATTAATTTTTCTTTCTGAATTGTCAATTCTCGTCGAGTACCTATAAATGCGATTCGGGACAGTGTGTTATAATTTACCTCCTTCCCTTACGTGGCTCGATTAAAAAAGGAAAACTAGGGCTAGTTGTAAGAATTTTTGGGAAAAAAAAAACACTTAGGTTTTAAAACGCATTCACGCTTCCTTGATTATAATTGTTTTTAATAGTTAGTCATTCGCCAAAATCATAAAAACATTCAGCCATTTTGTTAATTTTAACAAAAGAAATATTTTTTTTTCAAAACTACTGTGCTATTACAACGAGCTTTCGAATGGTTAAATTATAGCAATTGAAATTTAAAAAAAATTGAAATTATTTTCTCTTTACTCTTGATTTATTAATTAAAATATTCAAGACCTTTAGAAACTGTTAGCTTTTGGCATAGTTTTACACTGAAGAGCCATAAAAACTTTTACAGCAGGCGTTATGCAAGTAATGGAGGTGTTAAACCAAGTAGCGTAACGTGATGCAATCGACAGTGCGTATTAAGACAACAAATGTCCGAGGAGGTTATTACTTTGATTCTTGCTATTATAATGGCAGGTTATCAAGATTTTTAATTCAACGGGGACTAATTGCTGCGCACAAAAGATGGGGCATAGCATTTTCGAATTAGCGTTCAAATTTGAATTTTTGTGCACTACCATTTCAAGGATGTACCGCGAATACCAGATTTCGGGTAAAACTTCAAATCTCCTACAGCGGTGCTGCCAGAAAAAGACTGACCGAACGGGATCATCGAAGGCTGAAAAGAATCGTTACACAAGATAGACTTTCAAAACTTCCTCAAATTACTACAGATTTGAATGCAGGCCCATCAAAAAGTATCAGCATATGTACTCTGCAACGTGCCCTCTTGATTTGGCCTTTCGCTGTTGCAGGCCATCTCGTGTACCATTGTTGACTCAGCAACACACAGTTCTGCGCTTTGCCTGGCATCGCCAACTCTATCATTGGACTTTTATAATGAAAAACGTTTTCTGGTCTGACGAGTCACGCTTTCGATTTTATCGGGCAGATGGTTTTGTGCGAATTTGGAGAAAACCCCATGAATCTATAGATACTTCATACTTACAAGGAAGAGTTGGTGGAGACTCAGTGATGGCATGAGTCGTATGCAATTGGCATGAAATGAGA
Organism: Argiope trifasciata; assembly: GCA_026543055.1. Taxonomy (NCBI): domain Eukaryota; kingdom Metazoa; phylum Arthropoda; class Arachnida; order Araneae; family Araneidae; genus Argiope; species Argiope trifasciata. The sequence goes on from JAPMOQ010018920.1 coordinate 5,062,817, forward strand.
TCGTTGATAGGTCTAGACTCTACCATGACATGTCAGTGGTATGCTAACATCCTTTCTGACTACCTGCATCCATTCATGTCCTGCGTGCATTCTAACGGAAGTAGCCAATTTCAACAGAATAATGAGATCGCAGGTCTACAGTTTCTACCAAGTGACTTGAGGAGCAGTCTTTTTTATCCAATCAACAATCAATATTAAAATTGTAGTTAATATAGTCAAATGACGTACTACTTCCTATTGCACAATTTGGCAAATTAATCAAGCCCATTTAACTTCATAAGATTTGCCAGCTACAGTAATTTGCGCTTTATATGGGGTGCCCTATTTCGAGACATAATTTCATAGTAACTGTAACCGTAAAATGCCTTGTAACGTTAAATTGTTTGACGTAGAAAGTATTCCCGCTGGTGAGCTTAAGAATAGTGCCAGCTGAGTGTTATCCTCGCTACCCATTGTTTAAAATTGCATGATCAATCCCGAAATAACGTTTCTTCAAAAGGGATGTTATAATAATTTGCCATTATATCATATATAGTATGTCGCTGAATTCAAGGGCCGAAATTTAAGGATATGTAAAATACGCGTAAAGAAGCACTTTTTTTACAACAGTGTGGGACCGAAAACGAAAAAGTTTCGACTTAAAAAACAAAACTAGAAATGCTAAAGAAATTAAGATAAAGCCCTTTACTTACATAATATTTCAGTAAATGCAAAACTGTGCCACCACCAGCATCGATACAAGCCCTTGTAGCTTATAGCAAGTAATAAGTGCATACTCTGGTGACAGGTGTTCCGATATTAATAAGTAAAAATATATTTAGAAAAATCACCTAACTTATCTCAAAACAAAATTTATTCAGTATAATTCAGCATTTAATAAATATTATTTTTAATGAGCATGTGTATTGAAAATGAATATATAGACTAAAAAATATGTTTTGATGAAGTTTCTAATACATTTTGTAGAAATGTGAGATTTAATATTATTGTTATTGTTTTTAAGCTTTATTTCGGCATTTAATTTGCCTATCATTAATAAACTCCTCCTACACTTTCATTTTTGTAACATTTTCAAACTTTCCAGACATCATTTTCTTGTCATTCGTTAATACAAATTACATATTTAATATACTAATGAATTTATTCTATTCATTAGAATATTAAAATTAACCTAATTTCAGGTTTTTTTCAAATTTATTAATGGTTTTCTGGACAAATATTTTGGTTGAAATATTTGCGATAGTGCTGAATTACATCTAATGAATCTACTATGATTACTATTTAAAGTTACTAAAATTATTGAGTAATTTCTGAAACATGTTACTTAACGTGATCCGATATAATGAGGAAGTCAGCCTAATTTAGAGTGATATTAATTCAAGAATTCGCTGCAGTTTTATTTTACATTAACGAGAAATATAATAAACGTTGGAATCTACTTTGTGACAAAATTATCAAGTCACGGTCGAAGCATTTGACTTCATATACTTATTTTAGGTTGGAAATGACATCGTATAAAATGTTACATAACATGATATAAAGGTTCTCAACTGTTAATCAACAATTCACGATCGTTTTATAATTGACATGACTTTTGAAAAGCATTTCCATGTCAGAAAATTAGGGGAGGGCATGGGCTTTAAAACTGAATTCGGGATGAGAGTTAGTAAAATGGCGATATGCCTTAAAGACGTTCATTTATTAAATTGTTAAAGAGAAATAGTCAGCTGATTCAGAAAAATTGACCTTCAAATTTTTGACATATATATGTATTAGAAAGCTCTCACGTTTTACGAAATTAATTACGAAATGCATTAATTAATTAATTTACGAAATTCGTTTTACGAAATGCATTAATTAAGTCAGTTCCTTTAGAAACTGGAATATCTAGCTCCTCATCTAAATGTGATAATGCATTGATACCTAGGATAATAAATTGAGATAGAAAAAATTGCTGGTATTATGGATGTACATACTTCTTCCCCACAATTAGGAAGTTTTTGAAATGGGAATTCATACAGGGAAAAAAAGCAATTTGTGAGCTATATTGCAGCTAATTGTTACGGAGGAGTGCTTTGTCCAGATTCTGAATGGTTTCGACAGAAAAAGGACAAGTTCTAATTTACCTCCAAAGGACGCCCCAGATATTATATTCAAAATTTAAATCTAGTGATTTGTCAGGTTAAGTTATACTCAAATAACACTCAATAAGTTGTCAACTAATTCACAAACATTCTTTATTAAAAAAAAAAAATACAAAAGGGATGCCATCGCAATTTTAAAAAATTAAAGATTACGATATTTCATTTCCTCCTCCCCCCCCTTCCAAAAAATGCCCTGCTACTTCGTAATCTCTTACACGTTTAGGACATCATCGTATCTTTACTACAGACTTGACTCTGGACTGAATTTGCCAAAATTTACTCATGTAAATTTTTCTTCTTTTCTATTTTTTCTCGATTTATTAGTGATTTGAATAAAATAAGTTAATTTCCATTTAGATTGCACAACCACTTATTAAATAATCTCATTGCCATGTCATTATTCTATTATGTCCGGAAGTTAAAAATATTGAATTCATGTACCCATGACACTTCTTACAAATTGGCAAATTATGAGCATTCTTGATTATTGAAATATCTAAGTTTACAAGCCTCCTATATCATATTCTTATATTTCACAGAATGTAGAAAAACTCATCTAATTATTTGAATGTACATTAGTTTAAGATACGGCATTTTCTTCGTTTAAGAATTAATGTACTTTTAAAGTTAAAATGCTGCTATCCAAATATCTGAACTTTATTAGATCAAAACCAGTCATGAAGCTTCACGATATTATCCGACTCTTATAATATTGAACATTCTCATGGAGGGATGTGATACAATATTTTGAGCTAATAAGAAATGCTTATATTCACTTTCAGCATTACAAATAACAGTCAGAATTTCTTCCAATTGTTTGATTTCTTATTTTAATAGCCAAAATATTATGGCTGTAAGAATTCATGTTCATGTAAATAAAAATAGTTCTTTGGTAGGGATATTTATAAGCACTTTATTTCTGCATCCTGTTACGACATAATTAAAAATATTGTGAACAATGAATTGAATGAAAGACGAATGTTCATCTTCTGTTGAGGAAGCTATTAGAATTTTAAATGCCTAGATGCCGATTTAATCAACTTAATAATAAAAGAATTCACTACCTTAAATATATGTGTGTTTGAAAATCTTTATTTTTAAGACAAACTATTTAAGTTTCATGAAAGATAAGAATTATAAAACTGTTAAATTTAAAAATAATCTTTTCGTTATTCTAACGAGTAAAAGAATAGAGATGAAAATGTAATGAATTTTCGTGCTTCATTTTCGTGTTTCATGAAAATTTAGTCTTGCGTTATTTCAGTCTTCTAGTTATCTACTTAATTATTTCGTCGACAGTGGGCCATGTATACGATGAGCATTCGAGTTTAATATGCTGAAAAGCTTCAAGAGTTCAAGATTTTATTCTAGGTATTTTTGCTGTTTTATAATTCACTTCATTTTATTATATAGACATCTATTATGTCTCATAGTCTAAATTTTCTTCAAGAGGCATAATGTGCCTCATGATGCAATTTATTAAAATTTTGATAGAAGACTTCATTTATTGATTTTCATTGTGATTAAAAGATAAATTGTTTCTAGATCTTTCTTTTATTTTGGTTCATGTTCCCAAATATTAGTTTTTTTAAAAAATCTTCAAGGAAGTTAAAATGAATTTAGCTGTAATAAAGTTAAGGCATGAAGCTATTTAACTTTATTGAAGCTAAATGTTTTTATACATTTGCAGAAAATGTATTAAGACATTTAATCGTTCTGAACAAGCAGTTAATAATTTCCCTTTAAAACACAAATGACCGAAGGTTTTCTTTTGCATTAGCTAACTTTCAACCCTGGTATAGAGATTTTAAATAATGCTCTTTTTTTCTTACTTGATTTAGTTCGGTGGGTTGTTAGCTATGCGAATATTAAAATCCTTTTATAAATTATTGTATGTCTAATTTGTTCAAAGTTTGAATTTCTTTGAACTTGCTTTCAACCAATCCTTTTTTTATGCGTGTTAGTTGAAAATTATTCATAAGCTTTAGAATTAAAAAAAAAATCCCTTTAGGTAACAAATAATTGGATTTTCATCAACTATTAACATATAAGTAAGTATTCGGAAATATTAATGATGCAGCTAATTTATCCTTACCAAAAATTCTATTTGTTTTCCATATTTCAAATAATTATAAAAGAGGCATTCAATTTTTCAAGAAGACTGTAATAGATGTTTTAGCTGATTATGTGTTCATCACATAGAAATAATTTAGATTTTTAGTGAGTAAAAGTTTAAACATTAATGTTGCGTAACATTATTTAGGAGTAAGAAAATAAACAACATTTGGCAATGAATCCGAATAACCATATTAAATTCTTGTCAAACAAATTAACAGTTTATGGAATTTGCTTTAATTTATATATTTTTCAAATTTTAAGTAATTGAACATTTCAAAAATAAATGCTTCAGCCATTTCTATAATACCTTTAGCAAATAATCATGGTGATTGATTGAGATGAATTAAATTATTTCGAAAAATAAATGCTTCTTATTTTGCCCTTATTTTCATTTAAAGAGGAAACCTGATTTTTTTTCTAAAGCTCCATTAAATTAGGATGAATATTTAATGCTTAAATTTACAGAAAAGAAATTGCAATTGAAAAGGATTTTTAAAAGCCATTTACACATGGTCGACAAAAGACGCTTTCGTAGTTTCTTTCAGATACAAATTTTAGAGGAAGTATTTAAAAATTAAAAGTGACATTTATTTCGTTTTGTATAAATTATTTATTTAAATAGTTGTAATTCTTTTTATTTCTTTCCCTTTTATCTTAAATCACCGAAAATATTCCCTGTTTGCAATTTGATTTCTTAACAACTTTTCATTTCTTTAACCAGTAAATGTAGTTAGCCTCATGAATATATTACCTGTTCAGGAAAAAAAAACATTTTATTACTTAATTTGCTGTTGGCATCTCATTTTCATGTGACTGTTTCAAATAAATATTTAGTCATCTTTTGTATACATAAAATTGTCAATTACGTCATGCATAAATTGCTTTTAATTCTGTAATATTAAAAAATATTTTTTTTATTTACTAATTGTTTTATTCACATTTAAGGATTCTATTATATATATTTTGGGTTTAAATGTAATACACGCTAGCAAACTGTTCTTCAATATTAGTTAAAAAATGTCTTAGGGAATTTGAAATTTACTTTTAATAATTATTTTTAAATGTTCAGTATCATATGAAACTTTTATACACAGAATGGGAAAAATAATCACTTCAAAATATTAAAATCATTAGATGCGAACATAAAATCATATAATTATAAGGAATGCCATGCTACTTATTGCAATCAAAGCTCGAAATATTGAAAAATAATTAAAAATTCTTAAAAGAAATGAAAATCAGTATTCTACCTTGACGAGCTAGATGTTGTTGTTGTTTAGTGGGTTTTATTGGCGCAAGAGCCATATCTTGGCTAAACTGCGCCAGACATATGGTTTAAATCTTTTAAGCAGTGTGTTAAAAATTGAGATAAAAAGCAAATTTCTCAAATCACTGTTTTAAAACGTAACATTCGAAATTGGAAGTTAAAACATTGACGAGCTAGAAGTTAGAATTAATTTCTTGTGTCCTCGGTGAAATTTCTGAATTATCTCCTACTGGTAAAAAAAAGTGTATTAGTTTTTTTAGTGGTCTAAAATCGCTAAGCTTTTACTATCTGTGCATAGAAAAATTAAGTTACATCTGGATTGCAAAAAGAAATTAATTAATTTATTTTTATAGTTTTCCAATAATTAAATCTGTATTTCTCATTTGTGGCAAATGTGTATAAAGACACACACACACACACACACACACACACACACACACACACACACACA
>JAPMOQ010018920.1:5093441-5201020 GCA_026543055.1 Argiope trifasciata
TATCCAGAAATTGCTTTCAATTTTTACTTCTTTTTAAAAAGGAATATCCAAGTGTTTAGACTCATTAAAACATTTTTATTATCCAGAAATTGCTTTCAATTTTTACTTTTGTCAGAAAATGTATAGCCAAATATGATATTGATCAGAAATTTTTAAGCATTAGCTTTTCTTCCTTTCAGGTATTGGTGCCAAAGAAGTTTCTTTTTCTACTTTTGGCTGAAACATTTTGCCATTAATGACGAAAAAACGCACAAATGGAAAATAAAAAGAAATAGATTTTTGATTATGAAATGTAGATTTAATTTTCAAAGTTCATTCATGTAGTTCAACTTCAAAGAAAACGGTACTCGGAGTATTAAGGCTTGAACGCTCCGCGGTGCTAAAATTTTTTCTTTGCATAAAATTTAAAAATCCACAATTCAAGAAAATTAGGATTGGACAGAAGTTTCTTTTTGCCTTGATTCAATACTATTATTAAAATAGAAAAAATAAAAGCTAAGATGTTTTAAGATATAGGTGTATTAATTTTTTTTTGATTTATTTGGTTTAAAAAAGTTCTATCAAACACAAGTCAATTGTACAACAATAGTATTTTGTAGATAATTGTTGAAAAAAAAAGATAATTTTTTATCATTGTCTATTCCAATTTCTTAAAGAAGCAAATTCTTACTTTACATTTAAGTTATAAAAGGCATTGAAAAAACTGTTACCAAAATGGACATAAGGACAGAATAAAAATAAGATATACGTAGTTATGTCTGTCACTTAAATATTTTTTCTTCTGAAATAAATCTGGATTTTCCACATAAAAGAAAAGAATATATATTTACATCATTCTGCTCTCAATTATTAAAGCTGCAAAGAAATTTCAGTTTCATTTGATTAGATGTTATTCAATCTAGATTATCAATTGTATTTTGTAAACGTAAATGAAGGGCAAAATGGAGTATGAAAATGGGTAGGGAATTCAATCTCACGTACAGAAACATAATTTATATTTGAAACATTTAATGCAATTTCGCATTGAGCCCGCATCTAGTTTTATTTGATTTTCCTAAGATATATTGTATTCTACTTGTTTAGAAGCAATAGTGGTTTAGTTTATAATCATTCTAAGCAATTGTTTTTGGTTACAGTTACTTTTTTGCTCCATTTAACTCGAAGCAAAGGAATATTTCCGATTTCATCTATTTTATTGGTGACTGAACGCAAAGATAAATTTAGAACAAATGATGTTTTTGTAGCATTTTTTTTTCTTATTGATATTTATTTCATTTAAAAAATAGAATTCGAAGGATTTTAACTTTAAATTCTGTTTCCTACCATAATTTTTTAAGTAAAAAATTAATATTTTGTCAATGAATTAAATATTCTACACTAAACTAATTTCAAAGAAATGAAATCAACTGAAAGGTATAAAATATATATTTAGAACTGTTTTTTAAGATTATTTAACTTGATTTTACTAACACTTTTTTCTTATGTTTGATAATTTAAGATTTCATGAAAATAATTTTTAAATCATCATAAAATCAGCAGATGAAGTTTACTGAATATATATATAATAAATATAAATGTAATAATAATATTGTATAAATAATAAATAATTGAATGCATAAAAATAAAATATAAACTATTAAAAATGAATGATTTTAATTTTATTTCGAAATTTTGAAGGTTTTGCTTAATATGAGCGTGATTTAAAGCAGTAACAACTTCAGCCAAATTTTTAAAATTTCTTTTTACTAATTTCTGTCTTAAAAACAGATGCCGTGCCTTCACTTATTTCAAATATTAAATCATAAAATAGCTATTTCAATTCATTAGTTAGTGGAATTAATATTTATGTAATATCCATTTATTATTGACACTTTGGCACAGTTGAAATAGATGCTTCCTAAAAATGCAATTTATAAATGCCTTGCAGTTATATACCAAATAGTATATTTTTGAAAACATGAATATGTATCTTTTTCCATGTCAAAATAAATATTAATAATTGCTTCTTCACAATATAAGTAACTAATTGAATCTTATATGCTTTGAAGTATTAACATTGTGCCTCGAAATTTGTTAATCCACAGATATCTTAACAACTTTTACTTAAAAATCTTATTTTATCATCGTCCACAATATTAGCCATCTTTTACTAAAACATATTACTAAGTAAACAAATATGAAAAGTAAAATTTTTTTAAAGTTTCATTATTTCCTTGTATATAAAAGTTTAGAGAAAGCACTGATTATTATACAATTAAAAATTCGAAGTCATTTTGTCTAATTTCCATGTTTCACAGTTCCTGCTTTTGAGAACAAAGTTTTGGAGTTATGTTTGTCTGTACGCATAATAGATGAAGGCTTCTTTGATCTAGTGATATACACACTTCAGAACAAATTTGCAAATCTCTGTCAAATTTTGAAAGAAATCTATTCAGATGAAGTTTTTGTGGTTATTCAGATACTGGTGAAAGAAATAATTACAAAATGTAAAACGCTTGATTGATAACATTTTGTATAAAAGTTTAGCATTGAATTATAGATTTTTATCAAATTTTGAACCAATCCTGTCAAATGATTATTAGTGATTAGTATTTTCGCATGGATGAAAAAGAGTAACTTCAATGAAATAATTATATTATAACTATATGTGACTGCAGTAGAAGTTTCATATTAAATTTTCATTTCATTCGGTCTGAGAAAAGAGAACCAAACTACTAATCCCCCCGACAGATTTAATAAAAGAACTATATTCACGCCAAAACTCCATATTTCGTAATTATTGTCTGTCAGTACCATTAAAGGCATTCTTATTATTTCCCAGTGTTCACAAATTTAAGCAGGAAATGGTGAGATGCAAGATCTTTACTGGATCGTTTGCGAGAATATTTTAGGAAAATACCTCCAACTGAGTTTCTCTCAGAAATTATCAACACAACTGGAAAGAACAATCATAGGCAATATGTAATATAATTCTTGAAAGTTAGAAACTATAGAGAACATCTTTTAGCGTTAAGAAAAAATATCGGAAACTTTTGCCTATATTCAAATTCTCATCTTCAATCTAAATATAATATTGACTTCTCGGAAAGCATAAAAGTCTTAAATTATAATGCCTATCTTCTCTGATAATTCTCAACGAATTTTTATAATATTATTGCAAGTTTTCATTTTGATTTGGGCAGTGAATGTATGGAATAAATGAATTTTACGATCTAAGATATTTCATAAATATACCAATATATAAACAGGAAGTCTGAAAATTATATTCATTCCATTATTAATGTTTGTATTGGAAATCAAATTTTTTTTAGTTAGCATTAATTTTTCTTGAAACCTGTTTATATATTTTACCCAAAAGCATCTTTCCATTCTTTTCATACGCCTACATTATGCAAATGCAAAAAAATTTCCATATTTTTAGATGAAATTTGATAAATAAACAAAATTGCAAATTATAGATAAAATCTTATTTTCTTTTTACTCGGACTTAACATAAAATAAAAAGGACCCAAAATGAAAATTTTGATATTCAGTAACAATTCTAAATTTTTTTGATACTTTGATCCAATATTCTGATATTCTTGCACACATTATTGGAAAATATATACGTTCCTCAAGAGAATATCTTATTGAAAGCGATCTTTATTTTTGAGAATTATTCAGAAAGTTGTAGGTGTTCAGAAATGGAATTCTCTTGAAAATCAACGGACATGAAATGTTGCTCAAATTTTCCCCTTTCGAATGTCGGCAAATTTTCCACACATTCTGTTCTTTATAATACTTATATTTAGCTGTGAGGCTTTAAATAGCACTGTTTTAGATAATTACCATGGCAGTCTTGCTGAAAATATGCTTATCAACTCATAGAGTGCCTAAAAATAGCCTTTCATTGCTCTAATATAAGGAAATTCAAAACTATTATTCAGTTAATCGTGGCCTTTAAACCAGTCTTTTTATCTTTTTTTTGTTTAAACTGATCGCGAGAAAACTAAGTGAATGCCATAAATTTGAATTTTACCTTATTTTCTAAATAAAGCTTGCTTATATTCAAAACTCAAATATAGTGAATCAAAACAACCTTTATTTCTAAAAGGTTTTTAAGAATCAAAGTAAATTATTCACGGAAATTTTTCTTCATTACAAATTGATTCGAATCTTATATTTTTCATATTATTCTGAAATATTTGATACTGTATTTGTACATGAATCCAATTTTCTAAAAATTTGCTATTAAGAAGTAAGAATTTTTAAAAATTTAATTCAATATCAATCAGACTGCGGCAACCAAGAGATGAATGAATTGTTAAAATGCAACGAAGAACGGTCAATAAGAGAGAATAGGATTATTTTCTTCAGATTAAAATACCAGTAGATTTTCCTTTATGAAAAAAATAATTGATGTGAAAGCATTTCATTTTATTTTTTTAAATTCTGACGAAAAAGAAATTTGAAATATTTATAAAACTAGTATTATTTTATGACTTCTCGTTTTATAACTATAGTTGATAAAATTAGTGTTCTCCAAAAACAATTTTGATATCAACATTTTGAAAGTGACTCGTTTGTGATATTATTTGTTAAATTAATAAAAAAAAAACTAGAAACTTCTATTTTATTCTTCATTTTTCAAACCATTGTTAGAAGAATGAGATGCAATGTCAATAAATGAGTTTTGAATTTAAGAACGATCTTTTAACGACATTGTATTCATTTATTAAACTGCCACATAAAGTGAGTTTACCATGAGCTCAGTGGCTGAATGGTCAAAGCACTCGAACCAAACCCAGAGTTTGCGGGTTCGATGCTCGCCATGACTGTTATATCCAAAGTATGGATTTTTAGTTTGTTTCCTTATGTTCTCTAACATTCTAGACCTTTCTTTATTAAGTAAATTAGTTGTTTTTAAAATATTCTGTTCTTGTATAAAAACTGATACCCACCAGTTGGGGACAACTTCTCGACCTTGTAAAGTTGCAAGTCGTTACTTTCCTTCAATAAATTTGTTTGTTAGTTTAAAGCTGACTGTGTGTTTATTTAAATCTTTGTGATAATACAATACTTTAAAATTTGTCATTAATCTTTCATTCATTAAAATAATAAAAAAACTTTTATGTGGAAGTTTAATTCCTAATTAGGAAATCTGTAATTGCTTCACAAGTTTAATCGGATTATAACTTCAGAGAAATTCGGAAATTATTTCAAAATGTTATTATTTCCCATTAAATTCCAAGCCGAGCTGAAAATGAGTGAACTGAGTTTCAGATTAACTAAAGAAAAAAATTAATATTTAAAAGCTCTGGGAAATGTAATATTCTGAATATTGGTAATAAATCTCGGATCAGCTCTTTATTCCATGACTTAGTTTAAATTTAAAATCCTTAAGCTTTTTTAAACATCAGCTCAAGTCAATTATAATATAATGATTCATTGAAATTTTGCCACATTTGTTCACAAAAATTTCAAGACATTAAATACTTCAAAAAATAAGCAGTTCTAATTAACTTTTGCTAATTATTAACTCTACTTTCACAGAAATATCTTCTTAAATACTTACATCGACTCTTGCATATTAGTGAAACTAGAACTTACAGCTGCCTAATTAATATTTTCCAACAGCTACACGAAATACGCGTAAATTGGTTTGACTTTAATTAGCTTAATTAAATTATGCGGGAAAATGAGTAAAACAAACAAATGAATGAATGAAAGACTAGTCGAATATTTTGTATAGTATCAATTTAAAATACTTATATGAAGATGGGAAAGCAATTTCTTCTATTTTCTAAACTTTTTTTCCACTTTTTGAATTAGATACATTCAATAATTTCTTCCATTTATATTATTTATTAAAAGTAACATTTTTTGTTAATGTCAATATCAAAATCACATCGCAAATTAATAAATTAGTGCGAAAACGTTATTGAAATTCTTATGATTTGTTTGAAAAATATTATGCAAAATATTCTGTTATCTAAAAAATATATTTTGCGAACAATTAACTAATATAATTCTGTCATAAAATTTATTTAAAGAGTATTTTTTATCGTCAAAATCTTTTAGGATTTATCTTTCCAACATGGAACACAAAAATATATTTATGGACTAAGAATAAAAAAGGTTTTTATGTAATTTGTTTGATGATTGTCTAAAGCAAAGGATTTCAATATTTATATCATACAAAGAGACTTTAAAAATAAGATAGTTTTGAACTGAAATTAATCTAATCTTTTGTAATTCCTTTTCATTAAACAAATTTCTATGAGTAAAGAGTAATGTAGAAAATAAATCGAAAATTTGAAAATCAATTATGATATTAAATATGGAGATGTTTCTTTTTTTAATTCAATTTTTTTTGTTTCTCTAAAATGATTCTTAGAAAATATTCTTTAAATTTTTCAACTGTACATTTAAAAATAAATGCGGATACATTATGGAAATATTCTTTCAATTTTCTTAATGATTAGAAAGAAAGCCTTTACTGAAATATTTGGAAGGAATTAATTCCATATTCGTTCTATTTTAAAAGATAATACTTTTGTGAGTTATTAAGAAATCTTTTCATTTATTTCTGATAATTATATTTTAAATAGTTTTTATACATATTTTTTTCTCTTTGAATTGGCAATATTAAATAACCACTAAGGTTAGATAAAAGGAAAGAAGAAAAAGTAGTTTTTTCCCCATAAAAGGAGCATTTGAAATCAAAATGTTGTTACCGATTACGTATCTAAGATAATTGAGATATTAATATTGACATCTTTTTTTAAATCTATAGTATATACTCGATCATATAATAAAAGATTTTATAAATGATAATAATTAAAGATAATTATCAAAAGTCATAACTTTAAATGCAATAATTTATCTCTTACGAGTCTTTAATTATACCATAAAAATATTTTTAAACATTGACAATACAGGCAGAATGATAATTAAAATAGTTTTTGAAATAAATCATGGAATATATAATTAAAAACAAAGATTCGTCTTTACATATGAATTAAATCAATGCTATTTTCAATATATTTTGATAAAATATAGTTGGAGCTACTTTTTGCTGCCTTATGAATAATCATTACTGTATAGTTCTTTAATGAAATATGATGAATGCTAATTCAAGACTAAAATAAGTAAAATTTATCGGATAGAGAAGATATTTCCTAATAACATTTTCCTAATAGAAATTTTATATCCTAATTTATTAATTTATCCTAATTTTTTATATATAATAGAAACAATAGAAAAGCCAGTTATAACGAATGAAAAAGGCTATCACTTTTAAATATTTAAATTGTAGTAGCTGCATTATATTTTCTTTTGAATGATAAATGTCGATGTTTGATCGGTATACATCGCATAATGCATTGCTGTTGTATTGAGAAGGAGATATGCCTCTCTGTTAAGCTGCGCGCGTGAATATCTTTTCTTGTTTTCGTATTTACTTATGTGTGAATGTGATTATGAAAGAAATGTTCCCGAAAACATACGTTCTGTTGCTTCCTGCACGGATCATAATAATTTACATTCCAACACAAAATTCATTAACATACATATTTATATTTCCAGTCAGACGTATGTCGCAGACGACTCAAATAGGTAGTGTGAAAAATGTTTGCATCTTCAACAGTGTATATCTTCTTATTATACTGAGTTAAAAATATTTCTAATACTTTAGATGTATAAATTAAATAATAGTCATGGTATTTCGGGCTTATGAAAGTCATAGGAAATACATAATTAAAAAAATCTATGTCGTCTTAAAAATTCCTGTTGAACAAAAAATATAACGAATATTACCATTAATTCCTACAGAATGAAATCCCTTTAAAATTTAATAAAGAACGACTGATAATTGATGATAATCAAATGGAACAATTCAGTTAACTAATTTCAGTAAATTGATTTTTATATAAAAATATTCAAAATTTAGAAAAATAAATGTATAAAAATGCAATATACCGCGTAACTCAATATTACGAAAGAATTACCAGAATTTGATATCAGTTCATCAGAAATTTAAAAATTTCTTCAAATCGCTTTGAAGTTTTACAACAGAAAATGAACTTTGACTTATACAAAATTATATACCTGTATCTACATAAGTTCTCTAAATTCTCTTTATTCTATTCAAAGGTTTAAGTAGTAAAAATAATTACAATAAGATAAATGGTTTCCAATAACGAGATTTTGAAAAAATAATAGTTTTGAAAAGTCATTCAATCTAGTCGAATTCTATTTCATAAAAAAACTAAGGTATAAAATCAATGTCACATTTCTTTTATTGTAAGTTTCTTTATTCTGATTCGAACATTTTGATCAGCAACACTCTTGGTTTAAATAGAACTGATTATTTTATGTCGTACGATAATACGAATGCTGAGTAATTGCGACTAACGATCTTTTTTATGATTAAGATTTTATTTCAGACTATGTATTTCGAAAAGGATTCCCTATTGTGTAATATCAACGTATTATATATATAATTAATAGAAGTTTTAGGTTTTCTAAATAAAAACAGCATTAATAAACTTAATACTTGTGATTTTGAAAATTTATACACCAAACTGTCTCATAAAAATTAATAAATGTCTATACTCTTATATATCACAAATATTTAAATGAAGGTATTATTACTAAAAAAAGCTGGTTGATTTTATATAATTTTAATATTACCGAAAATTATATATTCAATGGTATTAATTTTTATAAAAAAATTAAAGGTATTCCAATGGGTACAGCTTTCTCAAGTGCTTTAACTAATATTTTCCTGCATTATTACGAGAAAAATATAATTAAAAATAACAATAAATGGTTGGAAACTTATTGATGATTTAATTTAGATTAACTTAGAGAATACCAATATTGCTACCCTAAAGATTTAATGTTAACTGAAATAAATAAAAATCTACTTGAAGCAACTTATCTGGATTTAAGAATCGAAATTGTTAAAGATAGTTAATAATAGTTGGTATTTATGATAAAAGAGACGAATTCAGCTTTAAAGTAATTAAATTCTGTAAATATCACTCTAATCTCAGCTCTAAAAGTTTCAAAACTTTATTTTCTCACAATTTAATATAATTAAAAGCGTTTGTGATAGCAAAATTTCGTTTGTCAAAGCAACAAATAATTTTAATAAAAATTTAAACAATAATGAATTACTCCGAAACTGCTGCAATACTGATATTTTAATTTTAAAAAAGAAATGATGGAACACTGATTCCTTTAAATAAAAATAAAATAGACTTTGAGCTACAAACTCAATAGATAGCGCTAAGAGCCTCCAATTATTTATTTCTCTGAAGGACGACGCTACAGTATTCAAATTGAGAAGAAAGAACACTTTACTTAAAATTTCTTTGTCCTATGGCAAAGAAATTGGCTGTATGTTCTTTCTTTTTTTTTTAAATATATTGGTTTAATGTTCTTATGTAGTTTATTTTATCTTCTTGTATATATTTTTGCTTTTTGGTTATATTATTCCTGTTTAATACTGTTTCGTGCTTTTTCTGCAAAAAATGGTACATTTCTTTGACCTTAATTTTCAGGGGATTTTCAAGTCACGCGGGGTCAATATTGTTGGACTTAATAGTCTGATTACTCAAAGGAAAAAACCCTTATTTTGAATGCCAGAGGGTGACCCTTGAAAAAGTCTTCAGGCAGGATTATTTTTCTTTTTAATTTCATTTTGATTCCCTTGTTTTCCTTGTAACTTGGCTTTTACATTATATATATATATATATATAATGTAAAAGCCAAATTATGAGGAAAACTATGGAATAAAGATTAAATTTAAATTAAAATTATATATATATATATATATATATATATATACACACACACACATCAGTTATCATTAAAAAACTTATCAAGTTTCGTTATTCTTTTGTGGATTTAAGCTAAAACGTTGATATGTCAATTATAAACATAACATATTCTCATGCAACTTCATTAAGATACATTTCGACAAAATAAATTAAAAATTTTACTTGATTTTGAAATAAATGATCTAACTAGAACGGTTTGTAAACTCGTATCATACTTCATTTTCATCTCCTTGCTTGATAAATGACGGCCAAATCGATTTTAAAAGGATACAAAATTAAACTCAAATTCTTTGCACCATTAATGTTTCAAGCAATAAAATAATATTTATCCCCAAACCATTACATTTCCGTAAGCCTTTTAAACATAGTTTTTACTTCCTTGTCTGTTCAGAATTCTCCTATAAAGCAAAGACATCGAATAATGCAACACGATTATTTGAAGTCTTTTTAAACTAACGACAAAACGATGAAGCACAGACAATACTCTTTATTTAGGAATCAGATTTTCAAGTCCGTCTTTTACGAATGACAGCTAATTAATAATTCTTGTTTGGGAAGAGCCATGGTTTTTCGGATTCAACTTAAGAGCAATACCTTTTTTCCCTCCCGCATTTAATCTTTTCCCATAAAATCAGGGATATGAGTGAGAGACATTTTATGTAAATGTGTTTGGATCAAGCGTATGCAAATAAATTGGACTGAAGAATGGCTTGTAATGTATTTCAAAGAGTTCTGTTTAATCTAGAATTTTTTTTGTTAAGTAGCTTTGAATCAACAGATAAATTATCTTTTATGAAGAGAAGCTAAAATAAATTTCCTTATGTCACTGTAAATACAAATTTTGTCCATGTTGATAATTGAAAACTTTTATAATGATAATAATCAATAAAATAGTGAATGATTTTTTAAAACAAATATATAATTCTTAATAATGCGAATATATATTTCTTTAACAATTTCACTGAATAAAAACAAGTGTAATAATAAAAACATGTGGTAGATTTTTTCATTAACAAAATATAAATATAGCTGGGAAAAAGTGAGTTTTGGGTGCTGTAACCAAAACTTAGATTTCTAGATTTGTGTCATTTGTTAACAATTTACTAACTTTTTCTTTTCATCTTAAGGCATCCGAATATATTTTTAATTGAAGAAATATCTAATTATCCTCACAGAAGAAAAAATGGTGTAAACAGCTTAATATTTTTTCCGTATTCTCCTATTTTTAATTCCCAAAATCTTTGATTTGTTATTTATATTTTATTTTTTAGAAGTTATTTTCGTTTCAGCGTGAAATAGTCTCTAATTGTGTTTGATATCCTTTACAGAAAAGCGATAAAATTTAAAGGGAATCTACTTTTTACCACTTAAAAAATGGAATAGCGAGCCGCTGAATTTTTTTTTGTTCCAGGTAAAGCTGAATCAGTTTGGAACATTTATTGAACTGAGTATTCTGTAAAAAATTAAGAAATTTCGATATAATACATGGAAATAATATTCTAACATATTTTCTTTAATTATTCACGATGGTTGCAATAAATTTTTTTCTGCTTTTTATATATTTTTTCACTTGTATTGCAAAGACTTTGATCATAAATTTAAGAATCAAATTGTAATTATTATCTTTTTAATTCGAGCTGTTTTATCTGATCACAGTTCATATCATCGAGATATTTCCAAAATAACCCATTTTGCTTCAAAATGTTACATAGTATAATTTTACTTCACCTAATATATAATATTACTTTAAAGAATTTTTCAAAGAATTATGCAAAGAAATTGCATTGAAAACGTAGCATTGGAAATCAATCTATACCGAAAATATTATATATATAATTTATAGCGTTTAAAAATCCATAGATAATGTGGCAAAATAATGTCACGAACAGTAAATCATATGTGCTAATCACTTATTATTTTGCTTATTGTTTCAGCTTGTTTGACAAAAGTGCTAAGGAAAAATTATATTATTTCATAACACTTTAATTTTTATCAAGATTGTTTTCCGATTAAAATAATTTTATAAATTAATCTTCGCACAATTAATTAATGATAATATCAAAAAATTTCCAACCATAAAGTTAAAAGAATATTTATGAAACTAACAAAATAAATATTTCTTGCATCAAAAACTATTAAAAGGAAGATATGTTGTAGTCAGAGAGCGCCAGTACTACTACATCTAAAACATAAATGAACTTAAATAAATTAAAAAAATTATTTAGTTTAAATGGCAAAAATGAATAATAATAAAATATAAAAGTTAAACGATGAATTCAACCTGAAGACGTTATCAGTGTTACCACCAGTCAGGAATTCTAATCAGGGAATTTTCCTGCGAAGAATCGAGTTTCATTTAAGTACTGACACCTCGGACCCGAAACACCACAAAGATAAGAGTTAATATCAATAAAGCAGTAACATTATAATTATAAAATAATAAAATATTATTCGTATCCAAGCAAAATCACAATAAAATTGAAACACACCATTATAAGACGAATATCAAACCATAAAAAAAAACAAAAAAAAAATAGTAAGATGTAAAAGCAAGTACATACCATTTGAAATAAAAATATTCCAAAAGGTGTATTTAGAAGAAAACAAAATTCACTATTGCAGATAAATAAAATGAAGTTCAATTTCCCCGCGCTTACAGCTGAGAACGTCTACAGTGTTCGATTAATGTGATTTGTCATCATATGAAATGAATTAAATGATTATAGCTTTGAAATAAAAATCAAAGGGAATAAAGTAGGAAGCATTTCTTCAGTGTTGTAAATATTAGAACATAGCTTAGAGAATAGACAGATCCTATCATTGTAACTTCTACATTACAATAATTTTTGAGAAAGTTATCATTTATTCGTTTTGCCACTTAAATTTAATATTCATTCCTAATTTAATTAATGATAGTGTTCTCACTTAACATTTTTTAATTGAAGTAAAAATTAACACACACACACTCACGCGTCTGCGTGTGAGTGTATAAAAAGAAGAAAAAAATGAATTGAGGAAAAAAAAAAGGAATAGCAATGAAAGAAAAAAAAAACGAATAGTTATTAAAAAAAGCATCATATAACATCAAACATAATAGATAATATTTGAATCATATTTTTTAAAAGTCACTTTTTAACAGTTCAAGATAAGAAATATTCTACTTTAACAAGGCAAGTTCAACTTTGTGTGTTATTTATTTTCTGTTTCTCCTATAGACTTATAAACTGATTAAAAATCATTTTTACAAAGAATTAAATTACTTTACTTTTATCACTTTTACAAAGGCAAAAGTTATTAAAATTTTATTACCAAATTGATTAATAAAAATGGTAGAGTTGCTATATATATAACATTTATTGTCAAATATTAATACATTTTATGTATTAAAATATAACATTGAAATTATTTTATTATTTATATTAATCTTTGTTTCCTGGTTTCTCAGGGAACAATATATCTTAACACATCAACTAACATACAGAAAGATTACGCCAAAGAATTTGATATTTGTAATATTGCATTCAATTCATTTGAAAATTTTGGTTATGAATTATTTCATCCAAAAATAAAATTTGAAGAATTTATTTTGATTATTTGAATTAATTATATAAATATTCGTCTTGAAATTCTTAAACCATGCCTTTTGTCTTCCTTTATGTTGCTTATTATATTTGCTTTATCATGAGAATTTATGTTTTCATAAACAACTTTTTTTTAATGTTCGTATAAAATTAAAAGAATTTTTATTATCATAATATATTTTCTTTCCATTGGTACTCGTTTTTAGGCATAGGTTTTCATGTCCTCCTCTATAATATCATCATATTTCAGTGAATTAAGAGTTTATGTTTTCTAGAATAGGCTAAAAGCATGATATAGTTTCATCAAAACGCTTAATATTTTTTATTTAAAATTTTAGTAATAATTTAAAGTTAGTAGTTAATTCTCGTTATTTAATTCAATGCGCTGCACATTTATTATAAATTTTTAATATATCGTTTATTATTTCTTAAATAGTCATTCATTATATTAGTGGTGGAAATTGTCTTTTGAATTTTATTTAACAATTAGCAAATCTGCCATGTAACTCAATATCATTATTAAACGCTTACAGCTTTGACATTTAAAAATCTCAGTGCGATTTGACTATAGAATATTGATATAAAATATTTATCATATTTAAGAGAAAATCCTTCAATGTTTTTCTTGATTTTGCTTAAAATATATCGAAGAAGAACATGTAGTAACATTTTGTACAATAGAAAGCACACAGAAGGAAAAAGCGGGAATGTAATTTACCAATTTTCAATTTAATTGAATCTCATTGATTCAGCTGATTTCATACCTTTTGCCTATGTAACAACATCTGAAAAATAATATTCGAAAGGAATTACCAAATATTGGGGCTTACTAGACGTTTCATTTACTGTTTGTGGCAAAATATTTCAGCTATAAATATTTCCAGTAGAATAATTTACGGTGAACTTTGAGATTCATCGTATGTCTCTAAGAACGAAAGTAATTAAGGCATGTGTGTGTAGACAGCTATAACCTTTTAACTAGAGTTGTATTTTACGAAATAGTTCCGTCGGTAAGAGTTGCGCAATCTTTGCAAATAAATTCTTTGTCGAGGGAAATAGTTATCCATAACTTTGAGTTTGAGAAAGGTCTAATTGCACCTTTCTTTGTTTCTACAGGTTATTCATGATTGCAATGGGAAGCTCCCCTCAAATCTGTGAAGGATTACACCAGAAATTTTTACAATTGGTGGAATTTAAATTGTTAGTTCTGTTGCTTATAATTACAGTCTGCTGCAAACGTATTTGTCTGGTTGCAGTCTCAGTTACATTGTTTAAAAATGCTTAATTTAGGAGCCATCTGCATACTGAAGATTAGTTCTGAAGTCAGCTAGCTTACTTGTTTAAGTGTGAAGTAACGAATTTGTTTATTTTGAAAAGTCGCTTAACTAGCATTTTAAATTAATGCCTTCGAATTTCCAAATATGACACTAAATTAGTTTTACTAACTAGTACAGGAAAGAATAATCCAGAATCAGGTAGATTAATATGTATTAATGTTAAGTTGTTGAATTGGTATATTTAAATATTGCTTTAAATATTTACCATCGATTTTTTAAAACCCTCCAATAAACTTGATAGCTAAATTTTCGAAAGACTCTTTCTCTGTACATAATATGCATCCATTTGTGAAATAGACAATTTATAATATCAAAAATGACTTTCATTTATTCGAACGTTTACTGAAGAAAGGGAAATCTCAGTACACATAATAAGCTTCAGAATATCTATATAAGTTTTGCAAATACAAATATACAACAAAAGTAAATATATAGTAAAAGTATTTGATCTCAAAAATCCTCTCTTCCTCTGAGTACAAATTCATATACTTCATATCAACTGTGTTAAACTACATGATTAATGTGAATAAATATAGTTAAGTAACGATTGTGAATTCAATAGAGCTAATATCAACGTGACAAAGCTGGCGAAATGAAGCGAGACACTCTTGATTGTTTTAAACTCTCATTATCACATCACACTCATGATTGTATAAATGTCTGAAATGCTGGAAGCAAAAACAGTATATTACGATACCTATTCTTTCGCTTTCCTTTAATCCTGTAAAAAATTAATACATTAAAAGAGTGGAGGGATATATATTGAAAACAGAATATAATCGTGCTTCTTCTGAAATTTTTACGAGAAAAGAAAACATAATGCACAACTTGAAATGCTTCCGAAAGTGCCAATCATTTTCTGAAGCACTGCTTCCATTTGGCTACCCATAATGGATTTCAATATACAACGTATATATCGTATATATATTTTTGTTTGTGGAAGTTTAAAAATTTGATCAAAGTCAAGCTATTTACGCTTCAGTGGGCAGGTAACTGGTTTGATTCTTCGCTCTCCAAAAGTAACCTCAGCATATTCCAGAGGTATTAGTAACGAGAGTATTAATGTCAAATTTACTTGTGAAATAAGCTTTGAATATATGATCAAAATTAATTGGAAATCATATTTCGAACATCGAAATGCGAAGCTTACAGAGTGATTAACTGAAATAATAGCATATATGTTCAGAATGTTTGCTTTCTTAATGGAAAATTTCAGCTCATTGTTATGCCAGTTAGAAGAAAACGAAACGATAAAAGATGAAAGCTTCGAATGTCCACCATTTTGAAATCTCATTTTCATTTGTTCCGTTCAGGATATATTTAACTTGCTTTTTATTCAGTCATTCATCGGATAGGTTTCTTTCAGTTATTGCATCAATATCTAGGAATTATGATTTCATGGGGTTGAATGTTGTTGTCTTTAGTACCAGATAGATACCCCAAATTGATACCCGAATACCCGGTTTTGAAAAATTATTATACATTGGTATATCTATATTACTCGACATTCTTATCAAAGGATAAAAAAATTAGAGGAATTGTTGAAAAAAGTATAAATAATTCTCCGATATAACATGATGAGATAGATAGTTGTCAAACTGTCTTGTAAAAGTTGACATGTGGAATGAGATTACTATGGATATAAATACTAATGAAGTTAAGATAAATCTATTCATCTGTAAAAACTTTTGACGGCTATTCAACATATTTTTGTTCTAATAAGAAACGAACAGCTTTTAAAATCTTTTCATGCAAACGTTGCAAAATTTGATATATATATTTCTTAAATTATTTAGATAATTTTTTTTTAAATTTTGAGCAAAAGCAGTTTAAACTTAAAAAGTGTTTAATGAAATCAAATGAAATGTAATATACGTTAATGTAACTGCATTAATATAGTTTGTTTTTGTTACAATTTAATGCATACAGTACTTAAAATTGGTCAAAGGAATGTACTGAGCACTAAGAATTTATTTGTATTCCAAACTTTCATTTTTATTTCTCCATGTATGGAATTAAAAATGAAAGTTAAACAATATTTTTATATTAAAATTATAAAAAAGTAAGTTAATAATATCTGCATCATGCGAAATAAAAATGAAGACAATGTGTGCCAATCAGTAAAAAATGAGAAATTGAAGTCAGAATGTTTGACCATTTAATCGGTCGTTTTAGTAGACTTCTTATTATAGTACTCATTGCTCATATGCATCATCATTATTATTCATTTTATAAATCGTTTTAAATAATTTAATAATAAAAGTAATTCCTCAATTTCTATATTTTGCGAAACGTTTCTATTCTTTGAAGATTCTATTCATTTCCACTATTTATTTAACGGAAATTACTTTCAATTTTTACTTCGGTTTGGAAATGAATAACCAAATGTGGTTTAAATCAGAATAATATAAACGTTATCTTTTCTTCATTTCTGGTTTTGGTGCCAAAGAAGTCTCTTTTTCTATTTTTGACTGAAACATATTGTCCTTACCTTCAAAAAATCAAAATCTTGATTTTCGACAACGAAATATAGATTCAATTCTTTTTGCTTACAATTATAGAATAAACTGTAAGGAAAATGGTACCAGGGTATTAAGATCTGAACTTTACAAGTCCCCCGTATTTTTTTCTTTTCCTTTCTATAAGGAATAATGATACACAATTTAAAAAGATTAGGACAAGATAGTTGTTACTTTTAGTTTCAACCGTATACCAATGTAAAAAGGAGAAAATTAAAATATTTCTCATACAAATATATTTAATTTTAAAAAGTGCACATTTCAATCAAATACAAGACAGTGAAACGATGGCAGGGTTTTGTAGACAATTGTTGGAAAAAAAGGAAATTTTTATTATTGTCTTTCCTAATTTCTTAAAAACAAAAAAATCCTTATTTTACATTTAAGTTATAAAAGACATTATAAAAACTTTTGTCAAAATAAGCATATAAGCATTTCTCACTGCCACTTGAATATTTCTATTCTACAAATAAATCTGAATGTAATATAAGTAAAAGAGCATGTAACAATTATATTCCGACTCCAACGCATATCGAAGCTGAATTTTGAATCGGAAATTTTTTACTTCTTATGTCAAATATCGAGAAAGCATTGATAACGGTGAAAGTAAAAACTCTATCTCAAGATTTTGACTAATTTTCACATTTCATATCTACCTAATTCGAAAATGTTTTTTTTTTGGGTGTTAAATCTGTTCGAAAACAAAATGAATCGACACTGTTTTAAGCCATATTAATGAAATTTGAGATAGGGACTTCTGAACAAATTTGTAGGTTTCTATCAAATTTTAAAAGAAATCTATTTAAATAAAGTAAGGCTGCTCGATTACTAATGAACACAATAATTACAAAATGTAAAAAGTTAGATAGGTAACATTTCATTTATGGGTTAAACATCTTGATTGCCGATGATTTTTATTAAATTTTTAACCTTCTCTTTAATAACGTTGACCATCTTCTGATTAGTACTTTCGCATGCAAGTAAATGCAATGACTTAAATGAATGAAACAATATCTGTATTGTAGATGTATGTGACTATAACTATATTTTTGTTTCAATCTATCGGAAAAAAAGAACCAGATTGCTCAGCACTATAGACTCAATGAAAATACTTTACATATGACAAACATCCATTTTTTAAATTATCATACATCAATGAAATGTAAAGCATTGGTGAAATTTTCCCATGTCAACAATTTTATTCAAAGAGTGGAGGAAAAGATGATATATTTATTGGAAAGCATGCGAAACTGTTTCAGAAGACCATCCTAACTGGTTTTATTTCAGGAATTCTTGACAGCTAAAAACTATAGAGAATATCTCCTAGCGTGAAGAAAAAATATCGAAAACTCTTGACGTGATCACTAATAATCCCCCCCCCCTTTTGTAAGAAAATTCGCAATTTCAATCCAAATAACAATACTTTTCGGAAAGCATGTCTCGTCTTCTGACCGCGGTTCAAAATTACGTGGGCTGTCCCAAAATTCCCCGAGTGTTGCTTTTAAAACGGGACGTTAATATAATCAAACATAACTAAATACCATAAAGCCTGAGAATTTTAAACTATTTAGACGCCGAATAAAAATCGCAAATCTTCTTTGATTTATTGTTGAACTGAAGTTTGTAATATAATTTCGTGTTTTCTTTCTAATTTAGACTGTGGATGTAGGAGATAAGTAAATTTTTATTATCTATATTGTTTCATAAATATACCAAAAGATAAACAAGTAGTCTGAAACTAATATTCCTTTTATTAATAACGTTTGCATAGGGGGTTCAAAATGCTTTTAAGGTATCCGACTGCGTTGAAAACACTGGTTATCGACCACATAGGCTAATCTCTTATTATTTTTATTTCTTGTAGATCAGACATTCATGATTCCCAAAATTTTTTTTTCTAAAAAATGAAGGCCTTACCTATCACCAAGGGTAACATATTTTTCATCTAAAATTTGTCTTTCACTTCAGTTTCCTCAAAACATTAATTTTCATAAAAATTCTCCACCGTTAACATATCTCAAAAACTAATAGTGATATTTGCACAAAAATTTCAGCCTGTGTTTTAAATAATATGGGCAATGAAATGAATCAAAAGTCTTATTGTCGGTGAAATGCTTTTTCATTTATAGATGTTTTTAGAAAAATTAAGTTGAGAACTTATGGGAAAAATGCATATATACGTCTATTTTTACTCATAACATCTTGGCATCTCAAAATATTTCTTAGATTTTGGTTCATTTCATTCTTTAATATATTCTATAATTTGTGTAGAAAGAAAAATAGGATTGCTGCATCACAATTTTCTGTAGAGTGTTAACCATTTAGGTTAAATTTCATTAAAATTTACTACAAATTTTCCTATTTCTCAAAATATATTACATTTTCAAATAATTTTGTTGTATGTGCAGCATTTTGCCTTACAACTGGCAGTTCATTAAAGAACCGTAATTTTAAATAGTTTTTTAAAAATTCAATTTTTCAAAATTTTTCCTTCGAACGCAGTCGCATACCTTAATTAGTATAATTTTTCTAAAAACTAATTCTTTTCTTATATATTTTGCCAAACAGTATTTTCCAATTCATTATTTTATACGCCTATATTATGCAAATGCTAAAAATTTTCTACAGTTGTGGATGAAGTTAAAAGCATAAGCAAAATTGCAATTTGTAGATGAAAATCTTATATAAAATCCCAGTAAGAAGAAAATAAGACGAAAAAATCCAAAATGTAAATTTGATATTCCTAACAGGTATTCTAATTTCCTTTGATATTTTGATCCGAGATACTCAAAACTATTCTTGCATCCATCATTAGAATATATGATTATCTATCAGAAAAATATTTTTATTAAAGGCGAATACATATTTTATAAAATAAATATTAATACTTTGAGAATGATTGTGAAACGCTGTAGGCGTTACAGATAGAATATTCTTGGAAATCAAAGGACATGATATTTTGCACAGATTTTCCTTTCAGAATATCATTTTCTTCCCACATACTCTGTTCTTGTAATATTTCTGCATTTTTTTTAAAGGCATATCAAAATAGAAGTCTTGTTGATTTTTTTACATTCAAAGCAGTAAGAAAATGTAAATTCAAAGATGGTGTTGTAAATTAAAATTCGAAGAAGTGCAATTGTGGAGAACACCTTCAATAAAACAAATTTGAATAGATTTATTTTTGGTCTATAAAGTTTTTTTAAAAATTTTGTTCATATTTAATAAAATAAGTAAATAAAAATATAGCCAAATTGATAAAAAATACATTATATTGAAAATGATTTATGAACGGATTTGTAAATTTTATATGAATATTGTTTACGTACCAGATTAAATAAATTATGTGAAATAATATGGTAAATTAGACTTGAATTGTTCTAAGAAAAATATTAAAGAAAGTCATGTTATTCGAAATATTTATTCACATTAAGAAATATTAACATGAGGGAATCTTTTTGAAATTTATATTTTCGTCTATTGAAGATTGAGATTGTATAACTTAAAAATAAGATTAACTAAATTTCTATCAAATTTCTCATTAATAGCATTATATCTTTCAGTATGTTTTAATTAAGATGTTTTTAAATAATATGAGTACAAAATTGCCATTTCAAATGCCAGTTTTTTAAAATCATGTTTCTGTAGTCTGTTTACTCATAACAAAGATCAAAGCTAATTTTAAGCTAACTTAGCTAAATATAAAGCTAAATAAGCTAATTTTAAGTGCTAAGCTTATACTTTCAATGTCATTTTATACTTCATAAGTCAAAAAATGCTCTACATAATCGCATTTTAGGTTATTTTAGTCAAATTCAATTAAAATAATAAATTACGTTGTCTACTTTTTTATAATACTCTCAAACTTTTAAAGGCGCATTGAATCAAATATTCTTGTCCATTTTAAACAAAGACAAAAAATCTCGTCTTTCCGTAATTAAAATCGGCCTAGTTATAATCTTTAAAAATCATTATTTTAAACAATTCCCATGGACATCTGGGAACAACTGTTCTTATCAACTCATGAAGAGTCCTAAACATAGCCTTTTATTGATCTAGTATAATGAAATTCAAGATTGACAAGAACAAAATTGACAGAATAATATTCTATTTTTTTAAATCTGATCGTTGGAGAAATAATTTAATTCCACATATATTTGTAAATTTTACCTTATTTGTTAAAAAAATTAGCTCACATTCAAATATCAAAATAATGAATCAAAACAAAGTTTTAAACACTTTTATTTCTAAAAGGTTTTTAAGAACTAAAAACATATTATATATGCAGATTTTTCTTCATTACAATTTAATTCGAATCTCAAATTATTTTTTTTCTGAAAAATTTGAAAATACATTTGTCTATAAATGCAATTTTCTAAAAAACTGTTTATTAAGTATTTTTAAAACTTTAATCCAGTATCTATCAGACTGGTAACAAATAGATATATTAATCAATGAAAATATTGCAGAATGGTCAATAAACAATATAGGATTATTTTCTTCAGATTAACTGCCAAACAACTGTTCATGAAAGTAAATAACTGAAATGAAAGCCTTTGATTTCATTTTTAAATTCTGATTAAAGAGAGAAATGCGTGATATACATAAAACTTGTATTATTCTATGATTTCTAGTTTTATAGATATTAAAGGATAAAATTAGTATTCAACAAAAACAATTTGAGTAACAGAATTTCGAAAGTGACATTTCATTGATTGATATTATTTATTAAATTAAACAAATATTAGAAATTTCCTTTTTATTTTTCAAATCATTGTTATATGAATAGAATGTAATATCATTTAATAAATGTTGACTT
The DNA here is from genome assembly GCA_026543055.1 of Argiope trifasciata. Classification (NCBI taxonomy): domain Eukaryota; kingdom Metazoa; phylum Arthropoda; class Arachnida; order Araneae; family Araneidae; genus Argiope; species Argiope trifasciata. Next base: position 5,115,525 of record JAPMOQ010018920.1, read on the forward strand.
TCAGAATGATATTTTAACGATATTGTATTCATTAAAGATTATTTTGAATTTATTTGCAATTAATCTTTCCCTTATTAATTTGATGAAAAGGCTTTGGGCGGAAATTTCATTTTGCATTAGAAAACTTGAAATTGCTTCATAACTTTAATTGGATTATGACTCAAGAGAAACATTCGAAAATTATTAAAAAAAATTTCTATTAAATTGCGAACTGAGCTATAATCTGAGTTGAAAATGAGAGCTAAGCTTTAGATTAATTAAAGGAAAAAAGTTAAGAATATTAAATTACTCAAAGCTTTTAATATTTCTAATGAATCATGGATTTGATTTTTATTCTATGATTTTGAAAAATTTAATATATTTAAGCTTGTTCTGAATTCTGTTATATGGAATGATTCATCGAAATTTTACTGCATTTGTTCGCAATATTTTCAAGAAATTAAATGCTTCTAAAAATAAATAATGCTAATTAACTTCTGCTAATTTTGAAATTCTACTTTGACAAAAATAGCTTCTTAAATACGCACATCGGCTTTTGCATAGAGGAAATATAATTTACCGCTACTTAATTAATATTTCCAAACAGTTTCAAGTAATAAGGGAAATTTACCTTGACTTTAATTAGCTTAAGATCTTAGTTAAATTATGCGAGAAAATGAGTTAAAGGTGATAAATATAAAGTATCTAGTCAAATATTTTACGTTTTAGTAATACCTTATACAGAGATAAGGAAAAGCTTCATTTTTCTAAAATGGATTTCCTCATTTTGAAACAAATATTGTATAGTTTGTTAATTTACGTTATTTATTATGAAGAATAATTGCGTTGATGCCAATAGTGAAGTGGCATTGCAAATAATGAATTAGTGTGAAAGAGTTATTAAAATTCTTATGACTTGCTTAAAAATTACTATGCAAAATATTCTGTCCTTTAAAACACGTATTTTGAGAACAATTAGCTTTCTTTAATAGAGCTATAAAATTTCTATTAAAAGAGTTCTTTTTATATTCAAAATATTTTTGGAAGCAACTTTCAAATATGGTTCTAGTCTAGGCCATGAATTGTTCTTAAGATAAAAAGGATGTCTTCCAGTGGCTGATTCTACATAAGGAGAAATTTTATTTTATTTTTAACACTAAATGGCAAGATACTTATTATAGATAAAGTTTGTCGTATAACACGATATTGTCAGATATTCTAGTCTTCCAGTGCTTACGTTTCAGACTTTTTATATCACTAAATGAGAGGATACTTTTAGGGGATAAAATCTAGATTCCTCATCGAAAATGATATTTCCATACTATTTTGATTTCAGAGCTAAGGTTTTAGATTTCCTATATTATCAAACAAAAATGTATTTGCAGATGAGATATGGAGTCATTATTCAACATGATTTACCACATTATTTTCGATTCCAGCGTTACCTCTTTAGGCTTTACTATTACCAAATGAAGATATTTTTTTCCAAGATGAAATATAGAGACAACGTTGAACATGATGTTGTCACACTAGAGCATTAAATTTTCTAATTCTCCATATTGCTAAATGTGCAGATAATATTTTAGCATATGAAACCTGGGCACATCTTTGACACACTATTTTCGTTTCCAGTGCTAACATTTCAGATTGTCTATAAAACCAAATGTGACATCTTACGGCATCAACATCATGCGATCTTATTAAGATAAAGATATGGGCCAAAGTTTATGCAAGAAGAATTAACTTACGTTAACATGTTTGAACGTATTCTTTAAATAAAATAATATCAAATATTTGTAATCCATGAATATAATTTTGTTAGTATAAAAGCTAAACAGCGATATCAACAGTCTAAAAAATGTGTAATAATATTTACTTCTTTGGAAAGTGAGAAATAAAAAAAATATTGAATTTAATATATATTATGAAGGTGTGAATCTTGTTTACTTAGTATTTCTCTCGTTTTTAAAGACTTTTCAAAAACAAAATCTGTTGATAATCAAATTTGCTTTTCGTAGCTCTCCATTAATTTTTTATAGAAGCAATGAACACAGATGTAAAAATTATATTTAAATATAGATGCATTGGAAAAAGGGAAATGAAGGGAAGGAAAATGGAGATGAAATGGAATAAGAATGCATTTCCGTTGCATTCATATTCCTTTTTTCTGCTTTTAACTACACCTTATATTACATGATTTTAAATTATAAAGTACTAACTAAATATGATTAAAGGAAAAGATAACGCTTCTCTTGTTAGATAATTTCATATAAAATAATTGAATAATTTTTCGTGTAATGAAAATTATTTTTTTCCCTGCCTAAATGAAGTATGGTTTAAAAACGATTTCTAAATTTCTAGTTTTCTTTCAGGTGTCTTAAATTGTTATATAAAAAGAAATTAACGGTAGTTATAACCATTTTTAAAAAAAATTATATTTTGGTACTTACTTCATAATAATTACTTCAAAGTGACTAGTAGTGGAATATATTTCGTTCACGTATAAGATTATTTTATCACGTATAATATAAGATTTTAAATTAGATTTCAGTTTTGTAGAAATGCAATTAATCATTAAGGTGTTGGGACTCAAAATTCATAATAACTTTACCCTAATCGTTAGAACATAATTAAAAAAACATATAAAGCTAACATATTTACGAGGGACCATATAGATAATTAAAGTTATCCGATCCTACAACGTCTATAAAGGAAATATAATATGGCCATTAGAATATTCTTCAATTTAATCTTGAATTAACTGAATGTCTGAATGTTTTAAATGTTTTCGAATATACATTTTCGGTAAAGTAATGACTTTTTCTTTAAAATACTTTAATGTTTTGTGGGAACTTACTAATATTATAGATAAATAACTAGATATTATATACAAAATTGTTAATTAAACCAAATAATGAACATCTTAGCATATTTTATTTTCTCTTTCAGGATTTAAAATATATTTATGAAATGCGATTAAAGAGAGTTTAAGAAATATTTTTGATGGTTATAGAAGGCAATATATTTCAATATTATTTTTGATAAAAGACTATAAAAATAAAAAAGCATTTAATTTCAATTAATCTTATATAATTCCTTTTTATTAAGTAAATCTCTGTTTAAAGTGCATCGATAAAAATAAACTGAAAACCTGCAAATTAATTATAACATTAAATAAGGAACTGCTGTTTTCTTCCATTTTTTTTAAAGTAATAAAAACATCGAATAGAATGAATGCTTTCATATTTAGAAATTATAGAAAAGCATATTATATTCAGAGATAAGTTTTATTACTTTTCACCTCTATTAAAAATTGGTTATTTACCTTGCTCAGATTGAAAATTGAAGCTTCATTAAAAGGTTTAAATTCATTAATAAATATAATTATATTCAATCATCAAATATGGCTCTGTTTAATGGATAGTGTTCAAAATATTTATATCTTACCATAATTCAACATAACATAAACTTATTTTTATACTGATTTAATAATATTTTTAATACTTTAGATGTAGAAATAAAAGAACACGTATGATATTTCAGGCTGACAAAAGTAATGAAAAATGTTCTTAAGAAAATATGACATTTGTTTTACAGATTCGCGTTAATTCCTGTTGATTAAGGGTAATAAATATTGCCATTAATGCTTACCAAATGAAATTTCTGTAAATTTTTACATATTATGATTATATTTGATAAAAATTAAATAGCATTAAAAATTTAACATTACAGAATCTGATTTTTTTATGAAATGTTAAAAACTAGTACAATAAATATATGCAATATAATGAATAACAATATTACAAATGAATGTACCAATAATTGATGTCGATTTTCAGAAACTTCAAATGTATATCCGAATCGATTTCAAGTTATACGACTAAACAAACTTTGTTTGATATAAATTTATATACCTGCATATACATAAATTCTCCTATTCTGTTTAAAGGTTTAGTAATAAAAAATAACTAGAATAGATTTTAATACGTGAGGTTTTTAAATAACAAGGTATTTGAAAAATCATTCAGTCTATTCGAATTATATTTAATATTAATTAGATGACATTTAAATATTGTACAAATTGATTAAAATAACACATCTATTTATCTTCCGCTTCTGATTGCTTTGAAAAAATTGGTTACTCAATAAAGCAGACGAATCTTAATTTAAAAATTAATAATTTGACATATTAAGTTTGATTCTTATTAGAAATTTTGACATTAAATACACGTGCTTGAAATATAAATGAAAAGGTGAATTTTAATTTTAAATATGAAACGAAAATCATATAAGATGTATAGAATTATGCGGTAAACTGTACGTTTATTAGCCCAACTGTAAAAATCGTGTATAAAAGTTAGAAAATTTAGTAACAAAAATCGTAAACAGATGGCTTTCTGCGCTGAAAACTCTTTCTCTGAAAGAAGTCTTTGAAAAAAAAAAATAAAGTGATGCGGTCTTTGCAATCAAAATACAATTTTTTCAAAATGTTCATCGTTCGAAACAATGAGATGGCGTAATCAAACAATGAAATTTGACATCACGTCTTGCAATGTCTCAACGGAAATGGAATCACATGCAACACCAATCAACGGTTCAAGCTCACCTAGAGGGATGGGATTGTTTCTATAGACAATGTCTTTTAATGCTCCCTACAGAAAGAAGTCACAAGGAGTCAGATCGGGAGTCATTTTTCACTTTTGATGTCACACTGAAAGCGTCTATGGGTATTGTAATTAAAGCACCATCTGTTAATGATTTTCTTAACTAAATTTTCTAAACTTTTGTACAGCATTTTTACAGTTTTGCTAATAAACGTACAGTTTACCGCATAATTCTATCGATCTTTGTGTTAGAGACATTTAATTTTGAAATCAGGGCTTATTTGCTCATCACCCTGTACATAAATGATGAAAATGCAAACTATAAAAACTCCAGTTACAGAATGCATTACAAAATGAACTAAATTCAAGAAATAAATACAATAAGAAGTGCATAAATATTATGTTGAAAAAATTCAAGAGGGTAATTGTATCCCCCAAGTAAAATAGTCAGCTCCAGCAGAATTCCTAGAATACTTTTCAGTTTAAACTTTTCGATTAGCATTCAATAAAGATAATATAAAGTAGTGATCAGTGTATCATTTTTAGAAACATTTCTCGTTTAAATAAGTTAAGCCATCATCTTTATTTATGAAGCTTGACCGCATATTAAAAAGAAAAAACATCATGAAATCATTGCCACATTTCTCGTAATTAAGTCTCCCTTGAACATTTTTAACAGTTATACTCTTGATTTAAATAAAATTGATTAATTTATATAGTACAGTAACGTGATACTTCAAATTGCGACTGCCAGTAGTTTTTAATAATTGAAACTTTTTTTAAATAAGAGAGGGACACAATGAAACAATCAAGACTTTAGACTCTTAATTTATTTAATTTTTACTGATGAGATTTCACTAACTGGGAACTTTTATGCAACCGGAAATTAACGTCTATTTTGTTGTTTTCTGAGTTACAGCTGCACAATGTACATTAGCGCTTTCAGCTCGTTATGCAAGATTAAACCAACCGCAATACGGAAGAGAATGGAATGCAAAGTTTAATGGTAATAAATCTCAGTCTGAGAAATTTTTTTCTAAAAAAAAAAAAAAAACGTAGCGAAAACGATTATATTTCTGAAAATGTATTTCGAAATTGATTTAATTTTCTATAAATTGAACGCATTAAAATTTCAGCATTCTTTCAGAGGACTTTTAAATTCATTAAAACAACAATTTAAAATTATTATTTAGCAATAACAATATATGTTAAGAAAGTAATAAATTCCTCTTTAATATACAAAATAAATTCATTATCGTGATTTTTATTCTATCTAATGTATATGAAACACTTTCGAAATAAATACAAAAAAGGGCTACAATAATTCAACAAAAGTCATTTTGTTTTCCATTATACTGCTAATTCTGTTAAATATAAGTTTTCCGACGCTCATGATTTGAAACGAGCATTATATAAAAACAAAATCGATTGGCATCTCGTATAGGATTATGTATAATATAAATTCTTTGGAAAAGAATATCTTTTCAAAGAGTATCTTTTTACTGGAAAATAAATTTTATTTTTTGTACTATTTGGCACGCTGCATTTTAAAGCTTTCAAAAGTCAAAATAAAAGAGGAAAGGCACAATCAGATACCTCCAGAAATCTACCATTATTTTTTCTTTTTAGTATGTATAGTATAAAGTATAGAAACCGTCTCGAAAATTCCAACTCAAGATTTTGGCGAGTCTCAACGTTTTAGATTTCCTTGAGTTCGAAAAACAAATTTTTGGAAAATGTCCGTCCATGTAAGAATGAGATAACTCAAAAACACTTTGATCTAAACCAGAGGTGTCCAAACTTTTCGCGGCACGGGCCGGATCTAAATTAGATCCATGTTATACGGGCCACATGTATATACAAATTGAAAAATATCATTATGAGTAAAGCAGCATTAAATACTATTAATTAATACTATTTTATTGTAACTTGAAAATACAAAATACTAAACAAACAAAGTATAATTATATAATTATTTTATATAAATTGAAATATTTTCATGCAACTTCTAATGCGAATGATGAAACTGTTGTTTTTTTGTTGTTGAGGAATGTCTTTATAGTTGGGATCAAAATTTGATACACCAATCATAAGCAATGACTGCAAATGATCATCAGATAAATTTGCTCTATATTTTGATTTGAGATACTTCATTCGAGAAAAAGTTTGTTCGCACACGTAAGTAGTCCCAAACAATGAAATGAATTTATGAGCAAATTTCTTCAAATTTGGAAACTCTTTTGCATCCAAAAGGTTTGGGCGAAAACATCATTATGTTTTAAAACCCTCCGCGGGCCGGATAAAATCACTTGGCGGGCCGGGTTTGGCCCGCGGGCCGTAGTTTGGACACCTCTGATCTAAACGGATCAAAGGTGGTATATAGGTTACTGCCAAATTGAGAAAAAATCCGATGAGAGAAAATCCGTGTGTTCGACTGTTGTAAAATAAATTAACATGATAACAATAAATCAAAGAGAATTAGATGGATAAAATTCGATAGACATAATTGAAATATATTGTCTAGACACTTACTAATTCTAAGCAAAATCCAGTATGGAATCAATGGTCTGTTGATCTGTAATTTTAGAAATAACTCAAAGTTTCTAGGACTTAAAAATATCAAATTTGGCATGTGATTGTATGAACTACAAGGGTAATTTTGAAACAAAATTTTATTCCGGTCGTTTGAAAAAAAAAAACTGCCTAAAATATAAATTCGATTTTCGTGCATTTTAATCACATATTTACTGAATTTCGTTCTACCAGGATGGCTTGATGGGTTCAGTAAAAATACCAAATTCACATCAAAGGTTAAAATTTCGTAGTTATTCGTAGACTAAGGCTATGTAAGATGTTCTCCAGAATGAGCCCTTTTATCAGAGAGCATGCGAGAAAGAAAGTTTTGGAGAGACTACTTCTACTGGTTTCTTTTTGATTCTATATCTTGTATAAATGCCTTCATTCATATAAATAAATTCTATAATGCTTTGATAAAATTGTAAAACACGGTAAAGATTCATCAAATCTGCTCACATTTAAATAAAATTAAAAACAGAAAAAGTTCCATTTTTCTAAATAATACTTTTTAAATGCATTTATTTTGCGTTTTTTATATAAGGAAAAATATGTTTTTTCTTGTTTGTTCCATCAATAATTTTAAAAAAGCATATCAGATTTCGATTATTTTTATAATGATTTTAGCTACTACGTTGATATGTTAATTAAATATTCAAGAACTAATCAGTTAACGTCATGAAGACATATTTCGGAAAAAAAAATGAGAATTTCGCTTGACTGTGAAGCAAACTGTTTAATGTGAATGATTTGAAAACTTTTATTGAACTTCAATTTCATCCGTCTTACTTGATAAATGACTGTATCAGCTGTATGATACAAAAATTAAACTCAAATGCTTTTCAAAGATTCAATCAATAAAATAACATTCATCACCAAACCATTATTTTTCCGCAAGACTTTTCAACATAATATTTACTTCCTCCTCTGTTCGAATTTCTCCTATCAACGTCGAATATTGCTAGACGATTATTTGATGCCTTTTTAATCTATTGGGTTGTTCGGAAAGTCATTTCGTTTTTTTTAGTGAAAATGAAAGACGATTTTCGTATAATGAATAAGCATTTTATTAAATTATGTATTGGCCATTCTGATCCAACACCCTTTGCCATCTTTCTGGTAGTAGCATGATTCCACGCTCATAAAATTTTTGGTCTTTGCTGGCAAAAAACTGATCTAGGTGATTTTTGGCATCTTCATTTGAGGTAAAGGTTTTACCGTCCAAAAAATTTCGCAGGGACCGGAACAAATAATAATCCGAAGCCGCCAGATCTGGAGAATATGGTGGATGTGGCAGTGTATCCCATTCAAGTAGTAAAAGCGTTTGGCGAGTGACCAAACTTGTAAGAGGTCTCGCATTATCTTGGTGGAACACTACACTTTTTCTGTTGATTTACTCTGGTCTTTTCTGTTGAAGTGCATCGTTCAGTTTGTCCAGCTGATGACAGTAGACTTCGAATTAATTGTTGTGTTATCCTGTAAAAGCTGTAAAAAAACCCATTCCTTTAAAATCCCACCAAACAGACAGCATCACTTTTTTTTGATGATATTGGCTTTCGAAATGCTTTGAGCCGGTTCATCTTTTCAGCTCCATGATCATTTGCGTTTGACATTGTTATATACAACGCATTTTTCGTCCCCAGTAATGATGCGCTTTGAAAATGAATCATTTTTGTAACGTTTGAGGAGCGAATCACAGACATCAACGCGAAGACACAAATTTCTCTCCGTGAGAACATGGGGAACCCATATATCGAGCTTCGAGGTTAATCCCAGGCCTTTCAGGTGGTCATAAACAGTTGAATTCGATAACTTTAAAATCTCACCGATCTCACATGTTGTTATTCGCCGGTTTGCATCAACTAATGCCTTTATCTTGTCTTTATCAGCTTCAACCGACCTTCCAGAACGTGGTGCATCTTCGACATCAAAATTGCCGGATCAAAATTTTGCAAACCAGTTCTGACACTGGTGTATTGTCAACACATCTTCTCCATACACTTCGGTTAATTTCTTTCTGGCTTGAACTGCATTTTTACCTTTTCTGAAGTAAAAAAGTAAAATATGACGAAAATGCTGCTTATTGCTCTCCATATTTAAAAGGGCACCAACCAAAAACTACTGCGTAGAATTAATAGAACTTTTTCACACACAAGCCTTGCAATATCAGCTCTCAAGACATATAATGGTTATGCGGCTTAAGTGTGAAGTTGGTTTCGAAAAAAGCGTAATTAAGTCCTCTGACGGGAAAAAACGAAATTACTTTCCGAACAACTGAATAATTACAAAAGAATGTAGCCCCCGACAATGCTCATTACTCAAGAGCCCAGAAATTCAAGTTCGTCTTTAACAAATGGCAGCTAATTCATAATTCGAGCTTCAGAAAAGGAATGGTATTTTGGTTGCAGCTCCAGAGAAAAATGTCTTTTTCCTGCCACATTTAGACTTTTCTATTAAGACAGGAAGATTGAAAAATTTTATGTAAATGCGTTTGGATCAAGCGCATGAATATAAATGGGCTGAAGAGTCTGGCAGCTTTGCAAATGCATTGTAATGCATTTCGACGCGTTTTGCTCAAGTGGGAAAAGATTTTATTAAGTAGTTTTGGATCAACAGTTAACTCAACTTTTATGAAGACAAGCTAAAATATGTTTATCTGTGTAACTGTAAATGGAGATTTAGACCCTGATGATAATTGCACTCTTTTATGATGATAATATTCACTTAAATAGTTTTCACACAATGATTATTTTGCATAAATACATAATTATTAATAATATGAATTTTTTAAAACTATTTCTGTATATGTGTGTGAAATTAGTTCATAACCAAAGTAAAAATATTTAAAAAGTCAGATTTTTGGAATGTTTAATCTTAAGCTATATTGAAACTATTTAAAAAATTCTAAGCTTTGGTTTCTAGCTTTCTGTTATTTAAAATTTATGAGCTTTTTCTTTTTATCTTAACACGTTTGAATAAATTTATAATGGATGAAATGTCTGATCTATTAAAGAATTAAAAAATTTTAAAACTTGAAAAACTAAGATAACTTGATCTAGCTTGAATATCAGATTTATTTCCTAATTTTGAAATTTTTAATGTTTAAAATCTTTGGTTTGTATTTTATAAGTTATTAATCACTCAAAATGTTTCAATTTTGGTTAAAGTTATTCATTTAATTACTGAAACAGGAATGGGCTAATACTACGAATCCTTGTTTCAGTAATTATTAATTATATAGTAATATATTATACAGCTTTGACAATATACAATCGAAAACAATTTAGTAAAAATTCACTTAATTGCTCATGCAGAAAATATTTCTAATATAAGTATTAACTATAGTGGCTATACTTACATAAGCAAATGTACATATTCAAAATATTTTACCGATTTATTTAAAAAAGTTTACTTCGGAATTTTTTAAAAAGATTCTTCTATTTGTCATAAAATTATGTTATATTTTTTGGGCCAACTCGATCCCAAAAATATATTATTTTAACGCAACTCGTTATAATTTCTAAAGAAAATTTACCGAAATAATAAGAGTTCTAAGATATATTCAGATCAAAATAAGTAAAATTACATAACTCAAAAAACGTTTCAACAATTTGCAATTCTCAGCTCTGGTTCTCATATTATACTTTTTTTCAAAACAAATTATTTTCTGATGCGTTTTACAAACAGATAAATATTATTCATATAATAAAATCTTTAAATTCATCAAAATATTGAAAATTATCACTCTCTTTCTTTTAATTGATAATTATTTCGGTAGAAATGTTTCAGGTAACGAATAATAAAACAACTATCTTGCTACATAATTTAAAATACATGTAACCTTTTATACAATAGTTTTTTTAGATTAGTAATATTTATTAAATATTAGTATTGTTACAAACATATTTAAAAGGGATTATATGTAAAAGTTATAAAAAATACTCGAAAGCATTTTAACATTGAAATCGAATGAATCTTAATGAAGTTTTAAATGTAAATTCATAATTAAAATACAAAATTATGCTGAGGTACTTTTCTATAAATTCGTGAGATTAATTAGAAGAAAATCGAAAGAAGGAGAATGAGAATAAAATATTGTAATCAATTTATTTGATTTCTATCCATAACTTGTTAAAAGACTTAATTTGGAATTTTACCTCAGGTTGATTAATATGAAAAAAATAAAGCTAATCTCACTTGCTAAAAGCGCAACGAATTCACTTAATAATTTTCTTTGGTATTTCAACATGGAAAAATTATATAATTTCATAACTATTTTATAAATATTTATCGAGATTTTCTAATTAAAAGGATTTTATTAATTTTCTTACAATTAATTTAAAATAACACTTAGAAACTACAAATTATAAAGTTAAATGATGTTAATGAAACCAATTTATGAAATAAATAATTTCTGATTCAGAAATTATTTAAAATAGATAAGGACTGTCTTGTTAGAACTTTTATATTGCAATACTTTTTGTGAAAACCATTAGTTATTCAATTATGCCATTCAAACTCAATATTTATTGATAATTTATTTAATGATAACCCTCAGTTAAAAGATTTTTTTGATTGCAGTAAAAATTATACAATTTTATTCTTTCATGAAAAAGAGGAATAGTTATTAAAAAGTATGCTTCATATAACAATTATAATAAATAATATTTGAATCATTTTATAATTGTCCATTTTTGATATTTAAAAAAAAAAAACTAATCGGAAATAAGAAAAGCTCTGTTTTATCTGATGCTTGTTTACCTGTTTCTACACTAAACTTAGACAACAATAATTTAAAGCTAAAATTATTAAATTTTTATTACGAAAATGACAGAAATTATATATAAAATCCATGATGAAATTATGATAAAATTTAATACGTAAAACGTGTTATTCAAATTATCTCATTTAAATTAATCGTTGTTTTTGGTTTCACAGGCAAAAAGAAATTTCTGTTTTAACATATCAATCAAAAAATAGAAAGGTTATATAATAAAGAATTTAACATTTGTAATGCTACATTCAATTTATTAGAAAAGTTTGATTATTAATTGTTTCATCCAAAAATAGAATTTAGAATTACTTTTGTTTTTGAATTATTTATGCAAATAATCATCTTGAAATCATTAAATTATTTCTCTTATTTTATATTGCTTGCTATATTTGTTTTAGAAAGGAATTCATAATACTCATAATTTTTCTTAAATCTACTTTTGTGATATGAAATATTTTAATTATCATAACAATCTCTTATATAAATAGGCTCTTATTTTTCGTTTACTCTTTTATTGTTTCATGCGATTGAATAACATTCACATTTCAGTGAAACAGAGTCTATCCTTACAAGAATACACAAATGGAATGATAGAGGCTGCAACAAAATGTTTCATATTTTTATTTAAAATGTTAATAATAATGTAAATTTAGTTGGTAATTTCCGTTATTTTATTTGAAGTAACTAACAATAATTTCTTACATTTTTTTATTAAATATTGAAACTTTGTTAAGCATTTATGACTGAAAATGCTATTCGAATCCCATTCAATAATTAACAATCATAACTACTACGAATTGCTTTAATATTTAAAATCTGCAATATGATTCGATTATGGAATATTGAATAGAAATATGTTTCCTATTTAAAATAAATCTTGCACTGTTTTCATTAATTTTGTTTAAAAAATGATTTTCTATCAAAAAATAATTATTGGAAAATTAGGAGCTTTTAGTAACATTTTGCACAAAAGAAAGGATGCAGAAGAAGAAAGATAATATGATTTACCAATTCTCAATTCAATAGTATATCGTTCATTTTATAATTAATCACGCGTTCATTATTAGTTGATTTTATAATTAATCACTCGAATGACTCTTTGCCTGCAAAACAAATGTTGAAAAATAAGATTTGAAAGGAATTATTAAATATTTAGTCTTACAACAAGTGTTATTAACTGTTTGTGGCAAAAGATTTTAAATATAAGTATTTCCACTAGAATAATTTGTGTTGAACTTAGATATTCACCGTGTATCTCTAAGAGTGAAAGTAATTAAGGCAGTTGTGCGTAGAAAGCTATAACCATTTAATTAGCATTGCACTTCGCGAAATATTTCCGTTGGTAAGAGTTATGCAATCTTTGCAAATAAATTCTTTGTCGAGGGAAATAATTATCTACAGTTTTGAGTTTGAGAAAGTTCTATCTGCACCTCTTTCTTGCTGCAGATTATGCACGATTGCAATTTGAAGTTTCCTTGAAATTTGTGAAGCATTATGCTAGAAATTTTTACAATGGCTGAAACTTAAACTGTTAGTACTGTTGCTTATAATTACAGTCATCTGCAAATGTATTCGTCTGGTAACAGTTTGAGTTACGTTGCTTAAAAATATTTAATTTAGGAGTCATCTGAGTGTTAAAGATTAGTTCTGGATTAACTAAGATGACTTGTTAGAGTGCAAAATTTTGAATGTTAAAAATCCCTTTAGCTAGCATTCTAAATTTGTTCATGCAAAATTAGAAGTATAAATTAGCTTTATATAGTACAAAAAATAATAATCTGGAATTAGACATATAATTATATGTTGCTAATTCGATACATTAAAAAAATTCCTTTAAATATTGATTTAAATATTTATTCCCAATTTTTCAAAATATTCCAATAAAGTGGATTACGGAATTCTAGAAATGACTCTGTAAATATCAAGTGCTAATCAAGTCAAATAGAATACATAAAGTGGAATATATAAAGAATTAGGAAATGTTGATATAATAAATTAGACTTTTGAATTCTGAAATATATGAAACAGGTCTATTGGCATTGAATAATTTGAAAATCCAGCTCGATAATAATATATATTTCTACGTTTATTTGATCTTTAAATAACAACATGAAGAAACTTTAAGGTGTACTTCTGTCAAAATAAGCATGGCTATGTTTAGATTTTATGAAAGTTTTTAAAATGTTGAAATGATGTTTAGAAATTCTACACTAATTTGAAAGTTTGTTATTTTAAGGAGTGTTACTCGTCGATGGAAAAAGAAATAGAAAAAAAGCACAATATTATAACCGTAAAAATTAAGAAGAAAGAATTCTTATTAGAATTTATCTGTAAGTATGCTCATGCGATAATTATGTCTTCGTAGGATATTTTGTTATATTTTTTAATTGACATTAATTTAATGAAATATTTTGTGCCATGCTACACTAATTATCAGTTAAAAAACTTTTGAATGGCAAGGCCCATAAACAAGGATCAAAATATTATAAAAATTAAATTCTCCACTGTATTCTTAATTCTAATTATTAAAATACTTCAGGACTATGTGAGCCTTGAAATAAATTCGTTGTTTCGAGTTATTTTCGATGAATTTTTCTTCAAGGCAAGGCAAGGTTTGTCATCTTCCTCTTATTGATTGTATTTTTATATGATCAAAAACATAATGCGATATCGATGCATCGATCATAATGCGAAACGTAATCGAAAACTAAAGTGCCACTGCCAAGTTGCATGTCTTAATTTTTATAATGGGCTCTAAAAAGTTTTGTACCAATTTGATAAATATTTGGTGAAATCTGAAGAAATTTTGTCCCTTTTTTCTTGTAACACTTGTTTTGAATGGATTTTGTTTCTATTTTTGTGTTTTTGAACTACTTTTTCGAGTATGGCCCACAATATATGGTAATATACAATTGCAACGATATCGGGATATTGTGTTGGTGTGTATAACTGTTGTTTATAATGAAAAAGATACCATATTTTGACGTTACTTGCATTCTGTTTGGGTTCAATAGTGTAATAGGTTTGTAGTGTTCAAAAATGGAATTTCCATTCAAATCCATTTTTGTAACAATTTTTTTTAGATTGCTGCTAAGTATATCCAAGTAAACCATATGCTTTATAATGCCATCTGTAAGAATTAAATTTCCTAACTCGGATGAAGCCAGGCAACCTCAAATCACGATGGAGTCACCACCATGTAGGACGTAACTATTTTTGATTCAAAGCAGTATTAGGCTTTCTCCATACAATACGATTGCTCTGACTGTTAAAAATAGTAAGTTTCCTTTCATTATTAAATATAACTTTCTTTCAAAATTAATGGATTTCAATTATGAGTTTTTTGCAAACTTCAACTATTTTATCTGAATTTGCAAGCTAATGGATGGTTTCTCTCTAACAATGCAACTTTTATATACCGCTTGTCTAATGGCATTTCGCGGAATTTCAGCATTTTCCTTTTGCCCCATTATTCAAGGTATTCCTTCTGTAAGTTGGATGAACCATATGATAGCAGCAATCTAAACAATCATGTTAAAAATTTGGCTATTGATAGAAATTCCATTTTTCACCAGTATAACGATCCCAAACAGAATGCACGTAACGTCAAAATATGGTATCTTTTTCATTATAAACAGCAGTTATGAACACCAACACAGTACGCCTACAACATTGATGTTGAATATTACTATATACTGTAGGCTATACTCGAAAAAGGGGTTCAAAAACACATAATTAATTAGAAACAAAACCCATTTAAAACATGTGTTACAAGAAAAATTGGTTAAAATATCATCAGATTTCACCAACAATTTTCTAAATCAGTAATAAGATGTTTAGAGGTCATTATAAAAGTCAAAAGACATGCAAATTAGCTGTGACATTTTATTTTTATGCCAGATATTGCAGAAATTTCATAGGCGTACTCTCAATTTTTTGAGGCAAACATCTGAGTTGGTTAATTTAAAATGCGTCTGAAATTTTTCAGTTCAGAAGTTACTCAATGATTGTACTTTATTTTTACTTTAATTTAAATCATTTTTCATGTGTAAAAATTAAAACACGTTTGCACTTCTCGGTAATGTGCTATTTATATTGGAAGTTGGATTTAACAAGTAAAAGTAAGATGTACTCTCAATTTTTTGCACTACTGTTTATTCTCTGAGAAGGAGTTTTTATTCTGATTCCATTCATCAGAGGATATTTTTGTAGTTATGTTGCAATTTTTCTTTTCTGCGTTGATTGAAATTAATCTTATTTTTAGATACATTGGAATTAGATGAATGTTTTTCCATTAGACTATCTTTTGCAAAATATAATTTCATATTTAATATACTTGAATAATTGCAAATAAAAATCGAAAAAAAAACATTTACCGCAAGTAAATCAATCATTACACTCAGACATAACTGAAATAATAAAATATTATTAAGAATAACTATTAAAATTTTTATAATTAATTTTTTGAAAATCAGTAAAGACATTTTAATTACAAATATCGAAGTAAAAAAATTTTTAAAACTTTTTCCTCCAATCCTAAAAAAAAAAAAATGATATCTGAGATATTGATTGCAAAATAAATAGTAACTTAATTTCCTGGAGCAAACGACAATGCAACGCAAAAGTAATTAGCTTTTTTTCGCAAATGTAAAACATTTCATTACTGTGTTAACTCAATTTTGAAGCATTTCAGTTAAATATAAATCTAATTTTTGGTTCATTATTCAAAATTACTGACAAGAGAAACCAGACCAGAGCTTTGCTTAGCATTGAAGAATGTAGAAATAAGAAAAGTATTTTCCTTATTTCAATTTCATTTCTACATTACCAGAGTAAATTGCAATAAAAGATAACTGGAAAAAAAATTTAGTAATATCATGTATTTTTTTCTGCATTTATTTTTGGAGGATATTTAATATTTTGTAAAAATGTAAATAGGGGGTTCTGATCATAACCTAACAGATAATTTCTAATCCGTTAAATATAAGCATATTGGTGAAACTTGACAAATGCTTTATATGAATTAACTTATACTTTATTTCAGTCAATAACTATGTAGCTAAAAATTACGATGTCAAGTTTTGATATAAAATATTGATTCTACTACAGGGTGATTCATAATGAATGGTACAAAAAGAAAACATGATTGTGAACGTTGTAATTAATATATTTAGAAAATTCAAATTTACTTCAAAACTACATTTATTAAATATCTACAGGTGTTCAATATGTGCCCCTCCAGCGACAAAACAAATGTCTACACCGTAATCAAGCTCCTGCCACACTCGCGATAGCATATCCCCTGTGATGGAGTTCAACACTGCAGTTATCCACTGTTTCTTGCATAAGCATCCGGTCTCCTAGAACTGCTTCACCCACCTGCTAATGTTATGCCGATGCGGTGGTTCTTTAAGAAATTTCGTGCGAAAATGTCTTTGTACAACAATTACCGAGGAGGTTTTGGCATGTTCAAAAACGCAGTACTCTTTCTCCTGCATGGACGACATTTTGACAAGTTCGTAATTAAATGATTTTTCCCTGATGTCAAATAAAACTTGTATAATTGTAGTTGCAGAATGAATTTGTTTCGGCTGAATAAATCTATTACAGTAGTCACACTGCGTTATTCTTTTTAGTCCATTCATTATGAATCACCCGGTACTTATATTCAGCAGACAATGTTACAGTCTTCTGAGATCTAAACTGACTGATTAAGAAATATTATAAAACCTTTGTAGATGATTTTGAAACGTTTCAATGCTCATTTCAATCAAGCCTTAGAAGTATAAAATACTGTACTCTGTTGTTCTGTATTTTGTGAAGATATTGAAACAATGTTGTTGGATGTTTTCTGCTATTAAAATTATCACACTAACAAGACTTATTTTATTTTTACAAAGAGATCGTACACATGTTTAAAAAAATGAAAGAAAATATCTTAACTATGAATTTCACTATTAGAAAAAGGGAATTTTTTTTTATATTTAAAGTGTTAGCTGAAAACATTCTTTTGATAAATGTGACAAGACATATATATAGCATAAAAATTGATTTTCGCAGTTATTTCTGTAATATATATATTTACTAAAATAAACAGAAAATATAAACCTGTTTTTCGGTTTAGAGCTGTACGGGCATCTTTGAGGTCTTAACAATTAAGGATATTTAAAAATGGATATTTTTAAATAAAAATTGTTGCAAATGTTGAACACATAATTTTTTCTTTACATTAAATACAATACTTGCGAATTTTCTTATATTTGTAATGAAATAGATATATGTAAAATTGATTCCATCTTACACTAATTTTTTAGCAACTGCAGTCAAGATTTTAATTATCAGCGAACCTAATTATTCGAATGATTCCTATCAATCAATGGCAGCTATCCAATGCAAGGTATATATAAATTTATGAGTGTATAAATCTTTCCTTTTATATTAAAAATATATTCATTAAACTTATATTCTCTATCTACATAAATATTGTTAGATCTCTAAAAATATTATATTCGATATATACTAAGTATGTATCGATGTGTACTAAGGGAAAATATTTATCAGTCTTAATAAAACTTAAACTCAAAATGCGTTGAGAATAATTGAAGCTAGTGCCAAGAGATGAAACCTGTAAGGAAAATATCTGAGCTTACTTTATAAATTCCGTTAAATTGTTGACAATAAAATACCGATTTTAAGTTATATTACTTTCAAGCGAAATGGAGTTTTAAACACAATTGCACTTTCATGACATGCCATTTCAGAAGTCGTAGTAATTAATGTTTAATTAATTATGGTATTATATCTCCTAAATATAAAAAATATATATTTAACTTCAATCGAAACCGACCTGAGAAAAAAAAAACATCTTGCTCCCTAACCAGGGCAAGATGACATTGGGACATTTAATTTTTTTTAATAGCAAAAAAATATTAGAATAAAATATTTATTTAATTAAGCCCAATACAAGAAAAGACCATTTTAATAATATATGCAAAAAAGTTCATTTTAAAAACTGATGCTTTAAAAAGTGGTCAGTTCTTAATATCTTCGTCTTATTTCGGTCTCCCTTATTAATTAACAAACTCTAAAGATTTATTCAAACATTTTAAATATTTACGTTTTTTCTGAAAAAAATTAGCAGTTAAAATGGAAACGCAAAGCAATTATTAGTATTTTTTACTTTAAGATATTAAATATTAGCATCGATTATCTAGAATAGATATCTTTAGTAATCTTGTGTTTCATTGCTTTAAAAATTCAAAAATTTACAAAATAAATTTTAACTGAATAATATCTAATTAACAAAAATTAACCAAAAAAAGTGATTTAATTCGCATAATGGTCCTTTTATAAAAACTAAAAGAATTTTTTGTCAATTTCTTTGGTTTGCTACAGCATCATAAAACATAAACAGCATTAATTAATTAAATTAACTGAAATATTTTTTATTTCTACTTCCATCCTTTAATGTTTATTCCTTAATCATCGGATTTTTGGATTAAAAAATAAAAATTGATACATTGCATCAAAGATTTCTTACTGAAATTTTCATGTTAGTGAGAGTCAAATTTAAAAATTCAATACAAAATATTTAGGAATGTTGGAATGTTTGCATTTCAGTAATCTCTGCTTATAATCTATTAAACTAATAATGTCAAATTCGAAACCGACTGTTTTATTTAAAATCTTTAGAAATGTACAGAAGAGTGCTGTTAATGGTGCATTTACTTACTTTACGAACAATAAATATTACTGATCAGAATATATTATCCGGTCGATTAATATTGATTATTTAAGAAAATAGCTGCTATCAGCATTTGATGAATGACGCTTTTCAATTTTATCGGAAATTTTATTTTTTCCAATACGGTTGCATAAATTATTTTTTAAATGTACTTTTAGCAAATTTTAATTTTATAATGTATCTATAACACAGGAAATTTAAATCTAGAAAGATACAACGACTTAAAATATAGTAATAAAAGAAAAACAATATTACCAACATCCGGATAAACTTACTATAAATGTATTATATATATATATATATAAAGTTAACAACCGTAAAAGCATTAAATAATTAAAATCCGTTACCAGAGTCATCAAAATTAAACCGAAATTAATTACTTCGGAATCGAAATTAAAATTTGATTCGGAATTAAACAACAAAAAGTAAACAAAAATAAAAGCTAAATGAACTAAAACCTATTTATTAAACAAATCTAAATTAATATAATTAAGTAAATGAAATTAATTATGGAAACGAAACTAAAAATTGGAATTGAAAATAAAAATTATTTCGGATTCGAACAAGCTTAAAATTAAAAATTAAAAAGTTATCCTTGTGTTTAGTGAGGGCTAATGCAGCTACTATTAAATACAGATAAATCTAAATAAATTAACAAAATAAGTTAAGCAGGAAGGAATACAACATAATCAAAATAGAAAAAGAATCCAGCATGAAGACTTTTTCAAGTGTCACCGTCAGGCAAGGATTCAAAATAAGGAATTTTTCTGTGAAAAAATCGGACAGTGTCTAGTATTGACCCCTCGTGATCCGAAAATTCCCCGAAAATTAAGATAAAAGAGACACACCAATTTTAACAGCAAAAACACACACAAAAAAAAAACATTAAAAACTTCACCAAATAAAGCAAAACTATATACATTAAAACCACATAAGAATATTCAAACAAAAATTGAAACATTCCACCCAATAATTAAGAAAACAAAAACGGAAAGAACATACCAGCAACAAGCGAAGAAATCTCAACATACCATCCTAACCACTGTTCGAATTTAAACACAGGGTCAAACAGTGAAATCCTGTCGATACTGCTACATTCAGTGGCGGTGGAGTTATCGACTGTATGCAACAAGAAGAAGTGTCAAACAGAGAAAAAAGATTAATGGATGTTCTGAGCGCCATCTATTTTATTTTATTTTAAATGAAAAATTAATATTTCATCATTATAATGTAAGTCTTACATTAGACTCATAACCCATAATCTTATGAAGACTATTATTATTTATTGAAAAGTATTCGAGAAAGTTTTATGGAGATCAATCCCACTGATTTGATTTCATCTCATCAAAATGAAAAAGGACACAAAAATGGAGTTTTTTTGAATTTATATTTATCAGATTGCTTTTAATTGGCAATTTTTTAAATATTTAAAACTGCAAATAAATTAGAATTTTCAGGAAAATTTCATATTTTCGAATTACATACTGACTTTAACACCAACATATTAGCTGAGACCCATTTTTTAAGAACACAATATTATTTTGTGTCTGTTTTCATGCCTTTTTGAAGTCCTAGGTGCTTTTTTATAGAAAAGTTATTCTTTAACCATGAAATCCAAAGGAAAAGTAATATAGCAAAGTGCAACTTTAATTGGAATAAGGCAAACAATTTGTTCTAATAATTCTTAACGAGATCTTTTTACGTATTTCAAGCATATACATGCATACGAAAAGTTGATTTGGATCCAAAATGAAAAAATGAATGGATTGTAATTCTATTCCTTGGTTAACTTTTATTTCATAGTTTGTCGTATCTTCAAATTATTTTACTGAAGCATTAATTTTTGATGGCTCTATAAGAAATTAACATCAACAACCGATAGTTACTTTACCAAAAATTATGTTTGTGGATATTGAATGATTAAGCCATGGTGTTTACCAATTTTCTTATTTCTTGTAATCGATAGTCCATGTATATTAAAGATTAATTCTGAACTCTGTCAGATACTTTTTGTGATAATTTTATTTGAGCTAAGACTTTATTATATTTTCACGTTTCTTCTAGTGGATTTAAATGTAATTATATATACATAATTTCACGTTTTTAACATGCCATTAAATAGATTTTATAAAAATCTGTCGAAGAAGAGAACCATTGAAACAACTGATTTAATAGACACGCCCCACATAGTTTTAACTAAGAGCCTTTAAATACTTTTCCTTTCACAGGGTTAAAAGTGTTTGCTAAATGACTTCAGTACATATAAATATAGATGTGTGAGAACGTAATAAAATGTTTGGAGTTATTGTTACTTTACTGTTATTTTATGGCCGTAGCTTTGAATAAGTTTTTTTTATTTGTAATAATGACGAAGTAAGTTGTTTTTATAACTTATTGAATTCTTAGTAAATATTTATATTGGTAAAACTTAAATGAATTAAAGATACCTGTAATATTATAGAAATATACGTTCTCGTATATTCTCGATACGTTAGCCACCAAGTAATATTTTATTTCTCTGCTCCTAATGAAATATGAAAGGGCATTTAATTTTCGATATGTGGGCCAGACATGCTTGTCTTCATGAATGCATAAAGTTTATCCTAGATTGTTTTATAATTATCCTGAAGATTATTTAAGTTGCTTATATTATTTAAAAACATATCTTACTGAGGAGAATGTAGGATCAAATTTTTGAGTTTAAAGACCCTGAACTAAATCTTTGTTAGGCATGTCTATTAAATCGGTTGCTTAAATAGTTTTCTTGTACAAACTTCTATAAGGTAGCCACCCAATAGACGCATAATCATTTACTCTATTGCTGTTATTGGTTCGAGACGGAACCCATTCATAAATGGGAATTTTGTGAAATTGAAACGAAATTCACATGGAAATTTTGGGATTCATAATGACTATATTTTTCGTTTTAGAAAATCTCATAAATTTAGTTTAGACTGCGACATCAAGCTGTTATAAGCAAGCAAAGTGTAGTTAAACGAATTTATTTGCCCTTTTTGTCTAACATTTTATGAAGATAATTTAGTTTCGTTTTGAATAAGATATTTCAATTTTATGAGTAGGATGAAATATTCAATGACTTATATGAAAGCCACTTTATAAATTCCAATAGAATAGACATGTTTTTGTAAATTTTTTTGGTTTGATAAAACATCTGTATCTAACAATATAAAGCTTTTAATTTTCATTCAGTTTATTTAAATGAAAGCATCCTTATTAGGGAGATGTCAGTCTCTCAAAAAAAAACATTAAAAAAACAATCTGGAGGTTATAACGACCTTATAGACATTTCACACATATTGGATCTCAAACTAAAGCATTCCTTTCTCTACTTTGAAATTCTAAACTATTCTATGTGTTCACCTAGTTTTTATATTCAATTCAATTTGCTAAAGTTCTATAAAATATACATATGAGCATTGATACATAAATTGCCATGCAATATATCTATTTCTTTGCCTTGAATACAAATACAATAGATCCGTTTATCCTCTAAATATTTGAACTTTTTGTTTCTGTTGTATCTGAAAGAAATAAGAATAAATGATCAAACTGAGGTTCGAAGGATTCTTGTTAATGAATTATCATGGCTAATACTTTGGCTCGCTTCAATTAGGAATTTTTCAACCAAAATATTTAAAAATTAACTTGCCTGTAACAAGGGGAAATTTCAAATTTAAATGGATAATTTTCTTAAATGTGTTAAAAATTCTGTTAAAACCGTCACTTTTGTTAACTGCAAACTTAGTAACATTAGATTCTAATTTCACTAAAAAATGTATGTTTCTAAAACTTATTAATCATTATATTTTAGCACGTGTTGTCAAATAGCTATGACGATAAATCACATTTAAGATGAAATTCCAATCAATGAAACTATTTCTTTGCTTGGTTATGTATTCAACTAAAAATATAAAATATGTAGTAATAAAACGCAAGATTTGGTTTCAAAAATTGGAATCCCGATTCTCGATATTTAGGAGATGAGTTACCTCAAATACTCCCGCAGTTATCGCAAGTAAATGTCAGATCAAATAAATTTTGGGCAGAAACGTCAATGACAATGGATCAATAAATTACTCATTTTTGATTTCGTAAAATTAAACAAATCGATATACTCACTTTTTGAGAAAATCGCATCTTTTCTTTCGAAAAATTTCATAATTAAATTAGCATTGTGCAAACATAATGTACCGCTGTTATGGAGCTGGTGAATAATTTAGAAATTCTGTTGTAATAAATTCAATAAAAATGAAATTTTGAATTTTTGTCTGAATACTTAAATGGTGAATAAAAATGGCTTACTTTTTATTCAGGAGCTAAGTAATATTTCTTGTCCTATCAGCAATGTTTTACACACTATTTTAAAACAAGTCTTTAACTTCGGATTATCTTTCTAGCCAAAAAAATCTTTCAATTTTTTTAATCTGTTACTTAATTGGTATATTTATGTTTCACTGTCTTTCAGATTCAAATGGAAATATTTCAGAGGGCTCCTCAAAAATTAATCTCGAATGTAGTCGCATACCTTATCTTAGTTTTGATCGAATTATTTTTCGGTTAATAATACTAATTTCTACGATTGGTTCCCAAATTTCAACTATGCAGATTTATCCTGTATGATGCGCTGCACAATTTTCTCATCGAAATACAAATTCTTTAATACATTTTGTTAAATTAGAGCTTAAATTTGGAATGTCTCCCAAGCAGGAGGAAAGAACATGAAACCCTCCTGAATTTATTCTATACTAAATCTATAGAATACAACTCTCATTTTGACTTAAACCTATTTTTGAGAAATAAGTGAATTAATATGAAAGTAACTCAGATCATGGCTTAAAGAGAAGTGATAAGTTTGGAATTTCAAGAGGTGACGAGAATAAATCGTCTCCATATATTTTAAGATGAAGACGGGAAATTTTTATACCTTCTCATAAAATTTACGTTATAAAGGCATCTCCTTATTTTGTAGTTTTGAATGTTTTGGTGGAATATTTTCTAAAAGAATTTACTTATGTGGAACAATTTTTCTTCAAATCAGTTAAATCAATATTTTACTTTTCAGCTGAAGAATGTCTTGACAGCGAGAGAAATTGATTGGTACTTTCATTTTCAAATCCCGTGAACTTGATCAGCTTCGAACTCCATTAACATTGCAGAAAAATAGTGTTCAGTGAAGTTTTAGTACTGGATACAGATGCGTTAAAAGCTTTCAGAGAACGATTTCGTTATCTCCGGCATTTTTTCAGCAGAGGTAAGAAATTTGTATTGTGTCATTGTTCATTTGTTATTCATTCGACATTGCTAGAATTGAGCGATTAAAACTATTTTGTGTGTTTAATTCTATGTAAAAAAAAATCTTGTGGCTCAACAGACATTGTTAAAACTTTTCTAATCTTATTGAATGAATTTGAAATTTAATCAGCTAAGCATTGTAACATTGTAAATAACTCCGAAATAAGGACATACATTTCAATGTATTACTGGGATTTCTAGTAGCCTTTACAGCTGTCAGAATTATTTAAGGATGTTTGGAATGGTCTGTTAAGCATATTTTCAGCAGCAAATATAAAACATTTTTCCGTTTTAAATAGTAATATCTTCAAAAGTAAATTAGAAGAATTATTAGAGTTCATTCCGTATGATTTGCGTGAATTAACTGAAAATTTAGAAGTTGCCGATTGAAGGGCAAATGTCTTATATCTAGTGTGGTGTTGTAAGTACGATGTAATGCAAGATTGGGTGTATTTCTCGTCATAAGGACGAGATTCAAAATTGAGGAGTCTGTCCCAAAGTAGCTAATATTTCTTTAAATATTAGGATGTCAAATCAAGTGCACATAGCGTTTGTACTGAGAATAAGTTGGAACCTGAATTAAGATTTCTTTACTTCCTTAATTATACCGTGAATTTAATTTTGACTGAAACTTCTTATCCTTAATTTACTGTTTGAAAAAAAGTTTACCCTCTTGAAAGAAAAATCAATGAATGATTTTTTCCCTTTGTATACAAGGAATTTTCTGCTTAGATTAAACCCGGGCTTTTCTTTTTGCCATTTAGACAGATTCTAGCAATCTGTATACGGTCTTTCGTCAGTTGGAGAATTTTTCGTTGATTGGCTCAAAATATTTAGTTATTCAAGGGGCATTTACAGCTATTGAGAGCGAAATTGTCAAGCTTCAGTTTTCAAGAATTAGAGCTTTCAAGAACCAACCTATTCGTTGCCATGACTCGTGCCTCTTATTCAGGTCATCTAATTAGATCACCCTTCCATGCTATATCTTAACTGTAGCAATCTGCAAAATTGATGGTTTGATACAATAATATGTATAATGCACAGTCGCGTAACACGGCAGACAGGGTGTTAGTAATGATTTTCTGATATAGATTGAATACTTTAATTACCGAAAAGAGCAATAAATTTATTTTCTTAACATTACATCACTTACAGCAAATTTGTAGATTTCGAATTTTATTTACGATATGTCTTAAGAGAACATTAAAGGAATTAAATGTCACTTATTATCAAGAGAAGGATAAAACATACAGTCTAAGAATAAAACATTGTTTTATTTTTTCATAAATTTAATGCAACATATTTATGCTATTTGTAACATTAAGAATGTGAACTGACACATACCAAATGTTAACTTTTACTACTACTATAAGAAAGAAAAGGTCTTTTCATTATAAAGTTTTGCTCTATTGTTACGGGAAACCCGCCTTGTGAGTTTAGTTTTTCCCATGCACTGTTTTATTCCCCAAGTAACTAAGTGAAAGTTTATACAAAAATAACTTGCAAAAATCATTAATATAAGCAGCAAATCATAATCAATCAAAAGCACCAAATCCTCGATTCTCTCTAGATCAACATTCCACAGAAATATACGCCCCCGAATTTATAGTTCCTGCGAAAGTTCTGAAGATTAAAAAAAATTGTTTTAAATAGTGATATCGGATTCGAGAACAATTCGATTCATGGGGCCGCGGTGACCTGGTGGTAGGGTTTCGGCTTCGGCACCGGTGGGTTTCAGGTTCAAGACTAGATTCCACCGAATAACCGTCTTGTAAGGGCACGTCACTCTTGCACGTTAAATCTGTCAGGCCAAATGCCCTCCCGCTGGTGTGGCGAGGAGAGGGGGTGCCAGCTCGGGTGTCGTCCTCGTAATTTGCTCTTGATACAAAATTAAAAGGTCCGTCCCGAAATAGACTTAGTGTTGCTTTACAACGGGTAGTTAATATAACTAAACAAACTCGAACTATAATTACCATCTCTAAAGTCATCGCCGACTGAATGACGGCATCCATCGGTTAAATATAAAGAGACTAAAAGCCGCGGGATCCATGAAAAAGCCAGTTAATCTAATTTTCAGTTGATTACTCTTGAACTGAAACTTTTTAAAAGAAATATCAACATTTTTCTTGAAGTAAAATATATTCGTCTTTATACCACTTCCAGTTTTTGAATTTTCTATAAAGTACAAGGAAATTGTCTAATGCATTGCGTTTCTATGCATTAAATTAGATTTTACTGAAACATTGGAAATAGACTGTATTCTATTTTCACCAGTTAAGTTGGCGTCAGATTATTTTCTTGGAGAAACTGCTAATGTCAAAGATTAAATGCCTTTCTAGCATTTGAAGCTATAATTTGTCAATAACACTAGCCATTACTAACTTGTAGAGTGACTACTTTAAATTTAAATACAAAACATTTAAAATACTTTTTAACAAAGTGGCATTTTAGCTGGATATTGAATTTTTTTAAAGTAAACATTCCACGACGAAAAGAGTCTTTAATGATATATGTATCCTATGTTTCTCATTTGGAGCCTTTTGTATTGATATCTAAAGCATTGCTTTAACTTTCGAATCAACTTGAAGGTAACAAATTTATTTTTATTTTTCAGTGGTGGCATATTTAGAAGAGAATTTTCTGATAAAATGACCCAGTGTCTTTGCCTTCGATGCCGTAATCAGTTCATAGGAATTTCATGAGCTGTGAACCATGTGAGCATCCAAGCAGAAGCAACAACTTGCAGGAATTTGGATTAGAATAAACTACTGGATGCAAGTTGACTGACAAGGCGTTAAGTGATACCAGCTTCCATTTCATCGCATTCTATTTTATCAGCAATTGGTAATCTGTATCTTTCAATCTCTAAGAAATTAAAGTTTCAAAAAGAAACTGCTTTAAATATGGCTTAGAATTTCTATAAATTCATATTTAATTTGGTAAATATAAAAATAGGATTCTGAAATTGATTTCGTGACTTTCAATTTTATGTGCAGTATGTTGCAAGTAAATTTAATGCAACGAGAAAGATAAATACAGCTTTAAAATGTTCGGCAGGGGAAAAGGACTTGTTTTTCATGCGAGTTAGAATATTTCAAAGCTATTTGTGTTTAGATCTGTTGAGTATATTTTCGAAAGGAAATATATACGATTTTTACATAGCTTAACATATCATTCTATTGAGATTACAATTTCTAATTATATTCGAAGAAATGTAACTTTTTCTATACGATATGCTTGAGGAAGCTGAAACTTTCTTTCTAACAATTTTTCTTTCATTCTTTATTTGACTTTCATTGGTTCTCTTTTATTAAAGTTAGCACATATATGCCACACTAAAGAAATTAAATGTTAGTATTAGTTCTGTTTCCAATTGTCAAGCTCTTTAGTTCCTTTGTCCTATGAATCGTAGCTTAATGTAAATTTAGAGATTAAGGCCACGGTCGTTGTTTTAAATAGCTGAAGAATAAAGATGAATAAACTATTCGCTCTAACTTCCAAATGTGAAATTGTTAAAAGAAAATCGGCTTCAAATTGTTACAATCGCATGATATGCATTGATGCATTTTGGATCCAATGCAAAGATGTTAGAGTATTTGTTAGAATTGTATATTGGTTTCAATTTCATCCTTAAATACCAAAATGAATGCATTAGAAATTTTTTTAAATGCCAACAAAAGTTAAAAATGAATCGATAATTGCGATTCCTATTGAAGAAACATCAAGTAATGTTAATTAAGTTTTTGCACCAATTTTTTTCAGTTAAAATAAAATTTCCAACAAATTAATGCGAATTTACTTATTAAGACTATGTTCGTTGTGCCATTTAAAATCTTTAAAAAAGAATAACGATGAATAAAATGTCTCGTGAGGAATTAGGCTCTAAAATGTCAAAATAAACACAGCCTCGAATTTATATTAAGATTGTATGATAAACTAATAAAACCGATACCTGAATACACCATTAATTTTTATCTAGATGCGATGATATTAATGCTGTCAGATGGGTATATTATTTAAATTTGTGCTATTGCTTTAAAAAATAAACAAAGCAGATATGTGGAAAGTTTAGGAATATTTTGAGTATTTTGGAATACAAACTTTTATTTTGTGAAATCAATTGCTGATTGAAGATGTTTGTAATCTGAGTGTTTCCTACTTTCAAGAAATTTATTGCATGCAGTTTATTCGTATCTTGTAACAGGGTGCAATATCCGAAAATTATATTCTTCGTATATTTCCAAAAAGAGGGGAAGGGAGTCTGTGCAAGATTTTCCCATCAAGTTTTGCGAATCTTTATATAGTTGGAGATCCCTGTCGCCGAATTTGTTCTTACATCGGTCATTGGGATAAATTTTGTTATAGCAACTTAATCAAGATCGAGTAATTCCCACTTTAATTTTCCAATAACTGATGTTTCAAATTCGAATTGCAGTAATGTACTTGCTACAATAAAGCAACAAATGTATATGGAATAGAAAATTTCTGTACTAAATCGCACTGCATGTCACATCGTAAAGCTATCGTTTCGTCCTGTTTTATAGTGATGCATATCACTATGAATTGTCTATGAATATCTGACATTTCAAATTTTGCTATCTGCAAAATTTGGCAATTCATATATTTAATGCTACGCATTTACAGAAAATTCACTAAATATCTGGACTATGATTTCAATTTAAATGATAAATAAAGCTAGTCCAACGATATTTCATTTCAGCTAATTATCAGATCTGAATGTCTGGGTGAGTCTTTGGGTTTACATGCATAACTTGCTTTTTCTGGATTATTTTTAAAATGTAGCAGTTGTAAATCTTGCAGTCAACTAGGTATGCATTTCCTAAATGCATCGTATACCATCGATACATTGTTTTCCTTTTCAAAATTCCACCTGATAACTGTGCGGCGTGAGGAGTGTGAGTTGTGTGCGGCGTGAGGAGTGTGAGTTGTGTGCGGCGTGAGGAGGGTGAGTTGTGTGCGGCGTGAGGAGTGTGAGTTGTGTGCGGCGTGAGGAGTGTGAGTTGTGTGCGGCGTGAGGCGTTTCTCAAACTTTCGAATTCCCCTTTTCTTTCTCCCTGGGGTCGACTTTTTTTTCTCTATCAAAATTAATGATTCGTGAATGTACATCCCCTTTGGGAATATTTTCGGTAAATATTTTTAGATAGGTTACAAACGCTATTTTATACTATTGCCATGTCGAAATATTGAAATATTGTCTTTTCCTGAATTTCCCTCTAAATATATAATTTTGCATACTAAAGTAACGTCATGCATACAGGAGCATGGAAGTATATACATATAAAATTCAGTCTTGAGGAGATTCTTTTGACACAAGCCAAAATTTATTTCTAGTACATTTAGACGTTATAAGGCAAAGTGGCGCTTTTATTATAGCATGTGATATATCTTGAAAGCAACTTGTTAATGGCTAATATTTGCTCCTCTGTGTAGTTGCAAACTAAGTAATTTCCGAAAAAATTTGATTTGGGAAAAGCTTCATTCTTAATTTGACTACGTATACCAAGCTTTCGAACAAATCCTAAAGTTTATCAATAGGTATATAATTTGTTAAGGTTCAGTTAATTTGAAATTCGAAGTATCAAATGGGAATATGGGATGCTACTTATAGTTTGTGAATAATTTTAGCTTAAAAATTTAGCGATAAAAAAATCCAAATGATCACGAAAACTACCTTCAAATTTGAAGTGTAGGAAATATGAAGACAATCCATATTGCTATGTAGTATTATGGAGCTGGATTAAACAAAGTTTTACGGTATGATACGATTATGCAATTTTCAATCGTTCTATCATATTTCAGAAATATTTATTATATCGTTTCGAATGTATTTAGATATCGTTATTTTATCGAGTATATACAAATTTCCCGTAAGTAGAAAAATTGATATCGGAATTTTAACTTGACTGAATGCTGCAACAGTTTTTGTAAGAAGTAAATCTTTTTGACTAGCTTAATGTTTTTATACTAAAGGCTTGTTGATGAAAATCCTACACTGGGATTTTCTCATTAAAAAAAGATACAAGAAATTACATATTTCCGATTTTGTAGTACGTGACACGTTACGGATATTTCTGAATCACAAATTGTAAATTTTTCATGCATTTCAAAGAGAATCGCACAACTTGGAAATTGCTTCAATCGGTAATTGTTCTCAAAATCAAATGTTGCAATGCACGTAAACATAATATTCCCTAAACTTCCCCAAGTTCTGCGTTTTGTCGGTTCGTTGAAGCAACAGCACAAATTCTAAACAATCTGTCCTGTCAGTCTTCCTTGCGTTTACATTACTGCATCTGGATCAAATACTTACTCGTATATTCAGATTTTAATTTCATTAATTTATTATGCAATCCTAATATAAATTCGAAGCTGGTTTTTAACAATTTGGGTGTACATTTCTCATAAGTGGAATTATTTCATTCATTGTTATTCCTCTTAAGGATTTTAAATATCACAGAAAACATGTCCTTAATGATTAGTTATTCATGTTATCTTTAATTTGAAATTGCAGCTTAACAGAATAAAATGAGAAATTTGATTAATGTAATAGGCAGTTTCTTCAATGGGAAGCAAAATTAGGAATTTCTATGTGGAATGAAATGTTATATTAAAAACTCTCCTAAATGATTTCTTTATTTTTTGTATTTAAAGATAAAAAATGGAGAGTAAATTGTAAGTATGAGACTTCTAAATTTTTAACTAACGAAAATATTTATGGTATACGGCCATTTTTTTTTTTAATTATCGGTGACATTTGCAACTCTAATTAGAATGATTCAAATTATACTTGCTTCGTGTTTAGTATTTTTTTCATTGGTTAGAATGATTGTTTAATGGTTCTTATGGTTAAGTTGCAAGTTTTGAGTATGTTTCTTCAGCTTATGAGAAAATAGGCTCCTTTCTTGATCAGTCTCTGTATAAGAAATATTTCTTCTCTTTGCTCCATTTTTTTTTCAGTTTTCCGCCAGTAAACATTATTTGTAGGATTAATAGCTTATCCCATCGGATAAAATTAAAATCGAACTTATTCTCAACAGTTTAAAATATTCCCAGTTTTCATATTATTGTAGTGGTTTCAAAATGGCTCTAATTTTTAGTTGATATTCTGTAATCTTACCGAAGCACTTGAAAGACTACCATGATTATTTACAAAGAACTATCTTAAATAAAACTAAAGTTAAACATTAATATCATAACGTTAAATGCAAAATCAACAAAGCATATTATTGCTGATAAGCGTGGAGTGCTTATACATGGTGGCAGCTGGTATCATTTAGACTCTATTTTCTTGAAAAGTTTCCTGTCATTTCTGATGCTTAGTAGCGACTACTTCTGAGATTCAAGACCGACCTTGATGGGCTTCGAATATTATGTGTATGAAAAGGATGCCCTGCAAAGAGTGGTAAGATCACGTTAATCTTTGTTAATTATAGTTTTTAATATTTATAAGTATTACGCAATGAAAACGATTTTAAATTGTCTGTATGCAAATTTCTTTTGCGGATTGAGTAATATTGCATCAACCATGCTTTTCAATATTTTGCTTGACTTTATTAGACATGGTATTTTATTTACAATAATGGAGTTAGTTTCTAATTATAGCTTTTTTCGCAGATATCTGGAGTCCGAGGATATTTAATTCAAAGTTTCAGTTCATCAAGATGGAGGAAGATGCTAGAGTTTTTCAGCATCTCTAACTGTGTATATATATATAACATGGAATTCAATAAGATGGCAACCTAAAGATGTATCCTGGGTGGAGTTGAAGATTATTAAACTCTTTATAAACTTAAATATTGGAAATTTGTGCGCTACAATAATTCTTGGTATGTATAAAAAGCATGGTTATAAATGTTTCATTACCCAAACCAAAAGATGTTAACAGTAGTATGTAATTCATAAGCGAGGTCTAATCAAGTCTAAAATCTGTTTCCGTTATGCACTGAATTTAAAATATCAAACTTTTAATTCATTAATCAGTTAGTGTGTTCGGTTTGCAAGAAAGGTAAACTTTTATTGAATTAATCGATATTCATACTTCAATATTCTGATATTAATATTGCATCAGCTGTGGTATTAAATGTTACTTGGCTTTTATCAACTACAGTTGAATTCGCTTCCAATCGTTTTTCCAGATATATCCATTCTGAGGGTGTTAAATTCAAGGTTCCAGCTGATCAAGATAAAAGCGGAGATGCAAAACAATTCTGGACATGCCTATAGAAACTTAAATACTGTGCCAACCTGCAGACTTATCCTGGAAGGACTTGAGTGTCTTAAACTCTCTGAAGAAAATGAAAATTCATGAACTACAATAATTCTTGGTATGTGTGAAAAGCAACATTAGAATAAGAATTGCTCATTGAATGATTTCGCATAGAATTTTCAGCATTTTATGATCTTCCTCGTATACTGTAAATTTTTCTGTGGGTTGTATACTTTTTACCAGTTTCTTAAGAGCATAAATATTTGAGAACTGAATATATTTAGTTATATTTAACGTTTATACTCTGAAATTGTCATATTTCATTAGTTCAATTACTGGCTGAAACTATTGCATATTAATATTATATAATTCAAATCTAGAAAAAATGGCAATTGTGCTGAATAAAACTTTTTCCAGACATACACTTCATTTATTATGGTAATTTCTAGTTTATATTAAATATTGCTAGTTTAATGTTAATTTATATTAAATATTATGCTGAAATATGCTTCATGTTTGATAACTGCAAATAATTCGGAACGTAATCATGTTCTGGAAGTTATTTTGTATTCAAGATATTGTTAACAAATGGGAATTTTCATTTTTATATTTAATTTTATACGCATATTTAGTAAGTTAAATAAGGATATATAGCTGTATTTTCAATGTAATTGGAACATAAATTTCGCTTTTAATATAATTTTAAAATTTCAATATGTACACCAAAATGAATAATCACTTACTTCAAAATCGATGAATCGATATCGATTTTTAAATGCAATTTTAGGTTTTAAACTCTAATGATTTCCATTTTAATCCTTGTCCAGTGAACTTGCGTACAGTTAAAATGAAGTACTAGAGATAAATGCATAAACTTTAATGCTATCCATATACTGCATCCATTTAAAAATTCTTCAGCTTAGTTTCAATTTTCGGTACAAACAATTTATTTTTCGGAATGATTTTTAATTAGACTGAATTATTTCAGCTTCGTGCATATTTATATTGCCTTATTTTTAGGAAAATTAATATATTTAAATTTAATACCCCTTTGTAGAGAATGGCTGATGGCTCGGCCGGCCAGCTTATCAGGCATTCTCTGTATTCATACATCGTTGATCCCCATGCCTGATCATCATGGAGATCAATGCTTTGTTTAGGAAAAAAAATTGATTAATAATTATTTATCTTTAAAAATAGTTTTCACTTTTTGAGCCATTAAATGGATGTGGTAAATGCAGTAATTAAAAAACAAACAAAATTAATTCAATTTTTTATTAGAAATTTTAAAAGTAGAAATTGAAATTTTACAGTAGCAATCCCATAAATTTCAGCATCCCGAAAATCTTTCACCATATAGATCTTTTGTATATTCATCGTTTTTCATCAAATGTTCATTTGTCGCGCTGTGTCACAATATTTCTCTTTTTACATTATTAAATAAATGCTTTAATACTATTAAAGCAAGTAGTAATGTTTATGATGTTGTAGTATTTAATGCATTTCTAAACTTGCTATTTATGTGAAATTAAATTCAGAATTCATGTACACATATCAAATTGTAGAGGCTTTGTATACTTGTCTGTAAATAAAGTTTTCTTGTACTTAAATTCCTTTCGTTATTATTAATTAGCTACCAATAACGCAAACATTTCCAATAAACTAAATGTCCTCAGTTGCAACTTTAAAAATTTATATCGAAATTTACTTCAATGTCCAAGTAATATTCATTGGGTTATTTAAATAAAAACGATTGTCACTGCTTGCCTGAATGTTTCACGATTCCTCTGCTTAGTTAGAATAGCAAGTTTATAATATTTTTATAATTCGTTTGACTTAATGATGAGCAGAAAACTAATCTTAATACTACCATTATACCAAATTGAAAACTATCAATGAATTTTAACTTTTTTTTAAATCTTGAAAGTTAAGTCAGTGATCATATGCATTCACAAACATTATGTATTTGTTAATATCGATTACTTTAAATAAAATTTATAGTCAAACATACAAATGAAAATATAATCGATATTTAGAGTATTATAATTTGTTTTTGAATTCTCATTTTAGAATGAGGTTATCGAAATTCTAAGTCAACTGATGTGCTTTAACCTCTTTCTGCGTTTATTTAACAAACGTCAATGTAGTTTAAATCCCAAGGGAAAAAATCTGCATTTTCATCTTTTAATTCAGACTCCTGTGGCCTAATAACAAGATCTCGGCTTCAGAATCGGATTTCAGATTCAAGATCCGATTCCACCGAAGAACCTTCTTGTAAGTGTATGAAGCACTTTAAATCCTCCGGGGCCAAACGTTCTCCCGCCAATGTGGTGAAATTCGGAGAGAGTGGGTGCCAACTTGGGTGTCGTCCATCGCATCTAAAAGTGGTTTAAAATCACGAGGTCAGTTCCAAAGTGTTAATTTAAAACTGGCGTTAATATAACTAAATTAAATTTGTATTTCCTTTCAGTAGATATCAGTTACAAGAATTTTCCGAATTGATGTTTTAATAAAAAGAATTACTGATTAAATTTTTAAAAAAATCTAAATCGGATACTGGTGTTGTATAGATTTTGGATAGGTAACCATTAACCCATCAAATACAAGTGGGGGGAAAAAGAAAATATTTAAAATCTCTTCTGCTGGGCTGTCATTTCAATGATTATGCTGAAAAACCAATTTCAATCTTCATCGGTAACTTAAATTCAATTAATAACCGATAATTATTCAATAATCAATGAAACTTCACCTTTTTAAAGGAAATAATTGTTTTCAGTTTGCTGTTTTGAGTAATTACTGGAGAAAAAGAAAGAAAAAATTTTAAAAAAAAAAAAAAAAAAAAAAAAAAAAAAAAACGCCAGTTGCTATTTGCAAGCCTACCCTCATTTTCTCTTGTTTTTTCTTAATTTTTATAATCATATTAAGATAAATTTCCGAATATTTATAATGTAATGCTTGGAAGCATTACTTCTTTACTGACAGCATAAGAATATTTGCCCGAAATAGAATAAGAAAAATAGCAAAATTGAAAACTATCAATCACTAACTGGATTGCCGCAGAGAAATAAGCTTCAAGAAATGTTTGCTTATTGTAGAGAAGACAGTGCTTCAATTTGATTGGATTCTCATCTGTTAGGAAATACGGAATTGTGTGTAACAGAATGTCCCGCTTTAAAGTTCTTGATTAAATTTAATCTTTTAATTTTGATTGAATGTTTACTATAAAATATCAGGCTAATCGTATTGGGATTTGGTTCCGTAATAGAAGAAATCATTACTATCAATAATACGAAATATTTACATATTAAAATTTAATGCAACCTTCAGAGCATTATTAGAATTCTAATCACACTTTGGAAATCTATTCTCGCTAAAATTTAGTTTGTCCTTTCTATTAACTTTTGTAAATTCGAATTTAATTTTTTATTAACATTTTATATCTTTACAATACATTTAATGCAACAAAAATGAATTTAAAGAAATGTTTTTGCAATAACATTGCATCTAAAATGTTGTTATAAAATGCATTTCATTTAACGTTGCTTGTGAATATATGAAAGATAAGTACGCTACATAATTTGAAGTTGTTTATGTATTAGTAAATATCCTATGAAAGGCTGGTAAGAAATCTCGAGTACTTTGTAATTTTCAAAATAATAGAATATAAAAACCGCAAACTTTTCCAACATTTCTAAAATTTGAGCCTCCGAAATAAACAATGCATTTTGCTAATTTTTTAATCTTCTGAAATTTTAACCAACCCAAATCAGGTTTCTGCTGATTATGGAAATGGATTTGTTTCATGTAATCCATTTCCATAAACTAAATAAGATATGCAGGGGATATATGGGAGGGCATTGGACTCGCATCCTTTGGGTAGCGAGTTCGAACCCCGCCGACCGAAGACTCTCCATGTAAAAGATGACTGGTGCACGTATAAATCTATTGTGATCAGTTTTCCAAGTCGAGACAATACCACTGGAGATACTGATTTGGGGGTGATCACTGATTCAAGTCAAAATTGCGATCTGTGGATGAGGGAATGAAATATATGAAATCCACCCCGTAAAAAGGGTTGTGATGCGCGAGTTGCTAAGTCGTACTCTTGGTCCCAGATTTCGAATAGACCGAAACACGAGACGTTATCTCTGCTTAAAATCTTGACTTTGTCAGCGGCTTGTCTTTGACAAATGCTGCAAGAAACGACATTGTTTGATTGAAATATCAATTTTAGATTTCGATTGTGTTTAATGGATAACTCTGCGATTACTACTTAACAGAAATCAGTCAAGTTTGAAAGCTGTTACTGATTGATTTAGGTATTAGTTTAAGCTGTTATCTTATTAAGAGATTTAATTGAAAATTAAGTTATACTTTTTATCTTGCATGGCAGATTCTTTAATCATAGTTCTATTAAGCATTAGTATCTACTTTCAATGGAACTATGGGCATAGCTTATGTTTCCTCACATGCATATTTTTAATTGCTTCATTGGTAGTTTATAAAGAAAAATATATAAAAACTCTTCCGAGTTGAATTATATATATTTTGACATTACAAAAAAATTGCTTTGCTAATTCTTTCAATTATTTAGAAAATTAAACAGTAACTAGCAATGCATGGAAGTCAAATATTTAGTTAATTTTTTAACATTTGTATAACTGTTTTAAAACCAATCACTCTTTAAAATGAATTGAATTCAATATTATTCTTTTAGCGCAATTATAAATAATTATCCTAATGTCAAATGAAGGGCAGAAGACTCATTTCCAATATGAATATCCAGTTCCTGTTCAGTCTCATCTCGAGATCATTAGTATTCACCTGTTGGAATAGATGAGATAATGGGAAATAGTTGTTTCTATCTCTCTCGGCACTAAGTAATCATAAATTCTCCTTATAACGAAAAGACGGTAATTGGAAAGGGATGATGAAAAGTTAATGGAAGGGTGAACTGAGAAAATTTATAGCTTTATCGGAAATGATTCTCGGTTGTGCTATGTATTGTTGCTTTTTTGATGTTTTCGAAGCAATTTTTTGGAGGGTAATTGAACTTAATGATAATGATTTTGTATCTCCAATTATTATTTAAATAATTGAATTATGTATTTATTCTTTGAACAATTTTATGAAATTTCTATTTAGTTTTTGGTCTTTTTCGTGTTTACAATTGATACAACCACAGAGAGAGCATTAGGATTTAAATTAGAGCAAAGAAAAGTTAGTTTTTAAACACAATTGGTATTCAAAAATAAAAATTTTTTCACCAGGTTTTAATGCACATACTTTATCTAAATTAGGCATGTTCTTGTTGAGAAGTAACAAAGTAAAATTATGAGGGATTTTTCATCAACATAAATTTCAAAGCGATTAAGATCTAAAGCACACTTACCCAAAATAGGGTTTTAAGTGACATGTGAAAATATGAATCTAAAATAGAAATGAAGTAGCTTGTCAATCTACATGGCAATTAGTCTCATTTAGCGAGATATCCTCAGACTTAGAGAGGGAATTCAAGTTAGGATTTTTTTAGAATGTCTGGAGACTTTTAGGGTCAAGTCATTTGAGAAATATTTCTCATAAATCCATCGACTTATTGAGCCCTGTGTGGATTAGTATCCTCAGTCAAGAAAAAGAATTCACAGCCAACAAAACTCCTGGGAAAAAAAGTCTTGGCTTATTTTATCTTTTATTTTTTGCAAATTGCATAGAGAATTATTTCTGAAATTGCTTAAGAGGAATTATACGAGATTGCTTTGAGTTTTAGTTTTTTCAAATTACTTAGGAGCGATTGTTTAGATATTTATTTTTGCAAATTTGTAAGCGATTTTGACTTCAATTTTAGTTCACTGGCAAATTTTCGTTTGAATCAGTCTGAAAATAAAGAAGTTCTAAATAGGCCTCCGGTTCTAGTACTTGTATAAAGACTTTATTCTAACTTCAGAAACCATGGAATGACTGTCTCTTTTCTATCTATCGTGTTCCAACGGAATGCGGTTAATAATAAAAACAGTTCCGAAAATTAAGGATAGGGTTTCGGGAAGACAATTCTCTCAAATTATTCAATAGTATAATATCTATTCCAGACCTTCCTACGTGACTGAATTATGTACTTAATTATTTATGTAAATTGAATGTCTACGCAACAAATCTAAATCGCCTATATTTTTAGTGATAATTGGTCCAAATTGAAAAATATATTGATTTTAAGGAAAAATAAACATGGGATGCTGATTTATTCGAAGTCCTAATATACGGAAAATGAACGCAAATAAATGTTTGTTATATAGCAAATTGATAATAATAAATATAAATTTTCTAATAATAAATAAGTAAAATTTCTATAAAAAAATTCTTTCTTCATAATTGGAATAATAATAATAAAATTATTAAAAATTTGCATAAATTTTGTTAGTTGTTTGAAGAGTGAAATTTGTTTGAGTAATTTTCAATAAATGATTTTTAACAAAATAACAGTATTAAATAATCTGTTTAGAAATAAATATAAGCCTTATTTAAAACTCAAATTTCTCTTAAAAACAAATTTTCGCGATACAGTTATTTTTTAAAATATTAACATTGTTTTTCAAAATAAACTTTTTAATCAAAATATGGAACTGCTCGAGTTTCCTTCCTGCACATTTTTTAAAAAAAGTAGTTCTGCATGATATAAAAAGTTCTTTACACTAAAAATATTCCAAACTATACAAATATATATTAAATAATTTTAATCATTTTAAAATTCTTTTTGTATCTAAAATGATTGAGCAAATAATTCCTATTAGATAATGTAAAATCTTTAAAATTTTTATAAAAATTTTAATTTAAAAAATTGCAATTAAATTTTTATAGTTGCCGAATTTAATTCCAGCTTAAATGTCTAAAATATTTCTATCAAACGTTTAGCAAAAGTTTATACAGATGAGTTGAATTGTTACTTTGAAAATTAAATGCTTCACGTTTTGTCATCTTCTCAGTTAAAGAGACGGCATGAAAATTCTTTTTCGAATGTCCATTATTAAGGTAAGTATTTTGTGTTTAAGAAGCCAAAATAAATATTTTGTTTAAATAAATCACAGAAGAGGAATTGCATTTGCAAAGGAATTATAAAAGCTATTTACACATTGTCGTCAAAACGTATTTGTCTAATTTCTTTCAGATACAAACTTTAGAATAAGCACTTAAGTGACATTTATTTGGTTTCATATATATTAGTTCAATAATCTCTTTTCCTTTTTTTTAAATCTTTAAATTACCAACAAAATTTTGTTTTTGCACTTTGCAATTCTTATTTTTATTTCGTTAATTAGTTTATCTCCCAATTATATCATTTTTTTTAATAAAAATACTTT
Source organism: Argiope trifasciata (assembly GCA_026543055.1). Lineage (NCBI taxonomy): Eukaryota > Metazoa > Arthropoda > Arachnida > Araneae > Araneidae > Argiope > Argiope trifasciata. Next base: position 5,156,092 of record JAPMOQ010018920.1, read on the forward strand.
ACACCTGATATTATCACATTTTCAGGTGTTTTTTTTCAATAAAATATTTAGTTATTTTTAATAAAAGAGAAAAAAAATATTCAAACAAAAAGGTTAATTACCCTGCGATACACAAATTGTTGTAACTATTTTATCAATATAATAAGTATTGTAACTATATAATAATAATAAACCAATCAATTTTGTTACCCAAAACAATTTCGTATACATTTCAGGATTCTATTTGGTCTTCAATTTATTGGTAATACTTGTTCGCGATTTTTCATGAATATTTGAATTAGAAAGCTTTAAACCATGTAATAGATTTGAAAATTATTTTTAATAATTTTTAATTCGTAAATTTTATGAGGTTGATGAGAGTAAATGAAAATTAAATACAAGATGACATATTGTGAAGATCTCAATGAATCATGGTTAGTACAAACAGAAATTTAAAGAGCGCATTTTTAATATTTAATAAAATTTTCTTTAATCCTAGAATAGTGAGATTATCTATCATTATTCCCGAGAAATTAATTCTAAATTCATATCTTTTTAAAATTATCATTATTATATTTCTACTTAAACTAAATACGGTTAGATAAACTTGCAATTCCAAATAAAGGGCATATCACAGAAAACTACTTTTTAAAATTTTAAAGCAGCATATGGAGAGTTTATAATCTTTCTTATATGAAGTATACAAAAGCCTTTATTATATTTAGCCTTTATTTATTTATTTTAACCTTTATTTTACAAAAGCCTTTATTATATATTTGTATTTAACAAAAAATTAATGGTCGAGATTTGGTTGACTCTACACATTTCAGACCTTAATCTGAAACGCGTATATTTGGAATCATATCTGTTTTCGACAGAAAATGCGATGGTTCTGAGTCAAAGATTCTGAGCTAGATATAATATTTGGTAAACTGACATACTTTGGTATATAGATTACGAATTTGTATATTTTATATGAAATTCTTTCAGAATTTCATATAAAATTTGACAATAAAATATAAGAAAATAAAGCTAAGATGACAGAAAATAAAGCTTTTTATGAAAGCTTTATTTTCTGTTCAAACGTAAGTTAGTAATAATTCCTTAATAGTAATTATGTTAAGGAAGCTAGATGGATAAAATGTGTCGAACATATTTAAAATCTAAAGTGTAAATCCTTATCGAATTTGAAACTAAATCCTAACTAGACTTTCTGTTTTGCAATTTTGTAGAGACGTAAGCATAACTATTGAAAAAAACGTTGAATTAAATATATCATAACTTCTGTGATTTTTCTGACTATTATTGTAAGGCCGCGGGGACCTGGTGATAAAAAATCGGCTTAGGAAACAAGGTCTCAGGTTTGAGACCCGATTCCACCGAAGAATAGTCGTGTAAGCGGGTCGGTGCATGTAAAATCCATCGGGGCCCAAATATTCTATTACTGGTGTGGTGTGAAAGTTTGAAGAGGGGTAACCAGCTCAGGTGTTGTCCTCGTCATTTGACTACTAATCAAAATTACGAAGTCTGTCTCAAAATAACTCTAATGTTGCTTTGACCAAACCAAACCAAACCTGACTATCATTATTGCTCTGTATCAAATTTTAATTTCAAATTGTTGGGGAAAATGTGTCTAAAACACAAATTCGATTTATGGATACTTTTAACCACATGCCTGAGATTAGTCGCCAAAAATAATAGATTAATAGATTCAATAAAAATATTAAATTCGCCATAGGTTAACATTTCGTAACTATTGTATTAAAATGTTTTACTGTCTCTTATCAAATTTTGAGCTAAATTAGTCAAAATGTTGACATTCTGCCGGCAAGTAATTTCGTATGCATGTGAACATAGTAATTCGAAAATACAATGTCGTAAACGCATTACATTTTGTATATGAGTTTTGACTACAGTTGTAGTTCTGCACCAGATTTTGGTTTTAATCAGACAGAAATATAGAGCCCATATGCAATTCTGTTTTCTGGGAATTACGCATTAATAGCAATTCAGCCATTAATAATCAAAAGATTACAATCTAATAGATTATTTGATATCTTTTGTTTGTCATTGTCATATGGTTTATAATATTAGTATATTTATTGCAGAAATGTGATAAAGTTTCAGGGTGACTGGTTGCACAACTCTGAGATTATTGAGATAAAAGGCTTATATTTTGGCTATTTTTATAAAAAATAAATTATAAAATGAAAAATAAAACTTTATTATTGAGTACCTATTTTCCAAGAAATTTGATAGGTCTATAAGTCTGATCGTCGCCAATTTTGAATGTTGTAATTTACATAGAGTTTACATCCGATAGAGATTTTATATTAAAATAATAACAATTATCTATAATTATATCATAAAAATAGCTTTAAATGGACTACTGCTTTCCTATTTTGACTTAAATTTTACAAATTGATGTGAATCTTATCAACGCAGCTATCTCCGAGAAAAGAATATTTGAATTAGCAATCGTCTATTTAAGGAGGGTTATTTAGCTGAAAACAAATAACTTCTAAAATATTCTTGAAGATAATTTTAAGCATTTATATCAACATGAAATCATTTTCATTCGATTCGAAAACTGAGGAAGTTTCATTGAGTTCTTCCAAATGGGTTTGCATTTTCTGCTTCAGTTGGCAGAATTGAGTTCATTCGTACGGTTAATTGCTAGTCTTTTAATAGTTAAACAAACCACATAGGAATCATTTAGGGGTACTAAGGAAAACTCTTTCAATTTTTTTGCAATAAATGATTTAATAATTTTTACTATTGCTAGTCTATTTTTATCTTAGAAAATAGTGTTTATTATATTAACATTTTTATATTGTTTTAAAATAATTAATAATGATTTTATAGTAGAAAAATATTTATAAAAATAATGTATTATTTTCTTTAGTGTAATAAACTTTAACTATATAAAAATGGTTATCAACCTTCAATAAGCGTTTTGAATCATTTTTTATCATGATAATATGTGTTAATACGAATATAATATATAAATTTACTCAATCTAATAAAAAAGATTCATTTTGTTCCAAAGGCTCAAGATTGATCACTGAAAATAAAAGCACTGATATAGAAAATTAAATTAACAGGAAGTTTGGAAAATTAAAAGTGTAAGCATTATATATCATTAAGTGTTAATAAAATGAATTCAAATGGTTTATTCTTTTATTGAGTTTGAAGAACTAATTGATTACTTAATTGTTCACTAGAAAACAAATCTTAACATTCCTACCCAGGGCTCGACAGTTTAATTGGGGCAAGGGGCAAACAGTTATTTTAGGATCCCCCTCTGCTTCCCTATTTCAGAAATCAAGGACCATGCATAGAACATGTCTAAGGTATTTTTCAGTTGGGGACCCCTCTAATGTGGGGGCCTGTGGCACCTGCCCCATATGCTCCTGAATTAGTCAGGCCCTGTTCCTACCCCTTTCATAATTCTATTCACCATACTTGTACTTTATTTTGCTAAAAAATTTCGCTCTACTAATCACTTTTTTTTCTTCATTTAAATCAATTTTGAATGATAAAGGATTTTTCGATAAACTTTTCAATCTAGAAATATTGCCTCCTGATTAAAAAAACTATTAGACGACAATAATTAAAAAGTAACTGAAATAATACCGAAGTTATGTTGTAATGCATCATTGGCACTTCCTTTTTTGTTAAATATCCGAAACATTAATGAATCTGTGAATGCATTAATTATGCCAAAATAAATGCACATGTTTGTTTTTAGAAAGAATAGAAATAATTTTGTATCTTTGTTTTGATATTAAACGTCTTAATAATATGTTATTAATGCAATGAAAGTGTAAGACTGAGCCTTTTTTTAATATATGAAAGGCTATAATATATATTTTTTATATTTTTAGAGTCTCGAACAAATATTTTAGAATCAAGTATTTGATATTTTGGATACTTTCAAATCGTTCTCTGTACTGGAGTTCATCGCTACTAAATACAAGTGGGAAGAGATTATCCAGCGCAGCAGTTTGCAATGAAGAGTTTATTATGCCTTTTAAACAAAGTTGTGAATTTTCAAGGGGCCTTCTCAAAATTGCAGTTATTATGTAAGATCAAAATTCATTTTTACTATGTTTTAATTAAAGTGCTGTAACAATATTTCTTATATTATTCGTGCAATCAAAAGAATTATGTATACATGTAATCAATATAAAAATGTAATGATTTTATTAATTTTGTGGTTTGAAGATACAAAAAATTATCTAGTATTATTAAAATATTTTAAAATGTTATTATTAATTGATCGAATTCGATTTATAATTGATCTTAAAATATAATCCATTTTCTCATTTTCTAGTTAATGAATTTTTTTAAACTTTTTAAAACATGAAAAAGTGCGTGAAGAATATTGAATAAGCTAATTAATTGATGAAATAATTTTTAATAAAATACTAAATGATATCATGTGATATATGTGTATGAATATTTCTATTTAATCCAAATCATAAAGTAGTCTCTTAAATTTGCTATCAAATGCTTATTTATTTCATTTAAAACTAGATTTACAATGAAACTGCAAATACAAGAGGCTTTCTTAATATAATGAGTCAAAATCATTAAAGAAGAATATCTCCCAGAATATTACATATTTTTCTGTAATAACCTTTTTTTAATTAAGAATATATTTAAGAATATTCTCTGATTTTCATGTATTTTTGATTTTTTGAAACATGAGCATTTTATTATTAGTTGCATATTTTCATAATTTTATTCCCCAGGATTCATACGTCTTCAGTAGAGTTGAATATAATATGCTATGATTTCAATGTCTGGTTTTTAAGCTAAAAAAATAAGTTCGTGTCCAATTGAACATTTTCTAGAAAATATGGAGATATATGTTTAATAAGTTCTTCTTTTCTAGAAAATAACTCCGAGTTGCATATTAAGGTAGAAATATCGCTATAAAGAAATAGAAAGAAAATCTTAATGGAAATAATTTAAATCATGGCTTTTTTAAAAATCATGGTTTGCTCTTCTTTTGTAATGATAGGTAGGATAAAATTCCGCTTATGCTCGTCTACATTTTGTAGTGTTCTTTTAATGTATAAAAAAGGCATTTTTTAAATAATTTTTTATAAAACATTAATAATAAAAAGTTTAATTGTATAAGTGGTTCTAAGCTAGGATGAGAAACACTTATAGCATTTTATTTTGCTTCTTGAATAAATGATAAAAACAAACACTCAAGAAAAAAAGAGATTATTTCATATCTGTAATTCCCACATTCATTTGTCTACATCTTTTGTTCAGATATGACAAGTTAGAATATTTTTTTCTCTAATTTGTTGCTGGAATAGACGGATATAATTTTTCATGGAGCAGCCTTAAAAAAATCAACTAATAAATAAAAAAACGAATAAAAGAAGTAAAAAAAATATAATGTATGTAAATGGGCAGCAAAAATAAAAAAATATATAGCCAATCAAAAATGCAAAATTGGTTTACTTTTTTCTAGAACCAATACAAAAATTGCTATTAATAACTGTTTGATAATTATTTTCAAATCTCTATTGGAATTATTATTGATTTTGCTTTAATTTTTCAGCTTTAATCAGGGGCTTTTTTTTAGTAGAATAAATTGACACAGCTTATAAAAATTAATTTTTTGGAAGAAAGATATTTTTGTTTAAAATGTATGCTTTCAGCTATTAAAAATCTTCCTACAATAGTGGTGGGTGGGTGTATCATATCAAGCCCGAATGAGCGCAGCCCTTTCGAATTAAGGCAGAGGTGTGTGCCTTTTGTTGTTAATGAGCACTGTTAAAGTGAAAATACGACTTCGCTCGAACACACGACACAACCCATTTTAGGGGGCGGTTGAACTTATTCATCCATCTGCAAGTCAGAGTTTAGATCCAAATCATAGACCGACTCATCCCTGATTCAGTAACCCCAGAGGTATAATTTTTTATGGGAGCTTGGAGAACTTTGCAGTCACGACCTATTTAACGTGCCCCAACTGCCATTAGCCAACACGGCGGTCTTTGGCCCAGACGAGGACAGAACCCTTGACCTACAAAAGGTTTTCTAATTAAAGTAATAATCTTGAAAAATGGGATGAATTAATATTCGAAATGATTTAGAAAAATAAGATCAAAGTGCAAACTAAATTATACACATATATATTACATAGTTTACATATATAGTTTTATATATACACATATTTAAATCATTTAAATGATTGACTGCATTTGAATTACCAATTAACAATGGTCAATTTCCTGAAATGTAATTTAATTTGTCTAATGCATTGGAATTCCAGTTTTCCTAACTCCTTAATTTTTAATTGACAAAGTATAAAAAAGGTTTGAAAAATATTTTATTGTTAAAATTATTATTTTGACTACGTCTCATAGACCCAGGGGGATATTTGAAGATTTAGGCTTCGAAATTTTTTTCGAAATACTTGACTGATTCAAATAACGTTAATTTCTTCTTACATAAATAAAGCATATATTTTCAATTATAAAAATAGTCCATCGCTTATTATTTAGAAATTAACTGTTGGGCCACATTTAAAATGTATACCCCGTCTATTATTATAATTATTAAAATCTGAAAACTGTAATTTGCCATGTCTTACATCATATATATAGAAAAATTTGATATTTGCGGATGCAATTAAGACGTTTCTGTTTTATAAAATAGTTTTCTGTTCCATTCATACGTATTCTACGGACTAAATGTTTTACTTATCAATTGACTCTTTTGACTTTTGATAAAAAAAATGGCCTCGTTTTTAGAATTTTCGGACATAACGAAAAGAAAAAAAAGTGATACATAGATTTTCCTGTCTTTAAAAGTTATATATTTTTCTTTTGGGTGGAAATACAAAATATAAGATGGCATTGTTTTTTAAAAATCATTCTTTTCAAAAATAAAATATTTATCTATAAATAAAAAAATTTGATTTGCAAAAACAGATATTCAGGTATATTTTGAAACTGCTTCTGTGAAAATGAACCTGAAGAATGTTGTTTGTTATTTAAATACCATTATGAGAATATTTCAGTTTTAATTTTTTATGGTAGAAATTGTAACATTTTGCTTTCAGACATAAAAATATTTCATTTAAAGATTTATAAGATGAAAAATTGTGGAATTATTCTTCCCTCATCCTCTAAAAAACATATGAGAGAGAAAAAGAATTCTCGCTTTTTGGATGTGAATACCGGTTTATTGGAGTGAATATTTTAGCACTTTTCTTTTCTGTCCAACAAATAAATTCTGTGCAATTATTTTGTTGAAAAACATCTTTTTAAGTATATGATTCCACAATATTTTTCGTTTTGAACTACGCTTTAAATGAACATTTATTTTCTAAAACATATTTTGCTTTTATTGCATTTTCTATAATATTTTATAGTATTATCTATTATGGAAATTAATAATTAATAATTAATATGGAATAATAATTATTAATAATTAATTTCATTTCGTTAATTCATTTTAATTAATTTCATTTCATTAATATTAATTATTCCATATTGAAATTCTGAAGTAAATTTTGTAGTTAAAATGATGTTGCATTAGTATCATAATTAAAATTTGTTAATCTATTTTTGATAATTAAATACATAAATCTCATTGTTCATTAATGAATACCATTCGTAACAATGTAATATGGATATTATATTATTATATAAGTTATGCACAGATAAAAAATATTAAACATTTTATATTTCAATTTTATATATTTACCATGAAACATGAATGCTACACAATAATATTGCTGTCATTTTGATACAATATGAGTTTATGCTTCTAGAAAATTTAAATTATTCCAGAAATCTACAATTGCATTATTCAATTTCAATTATTCATTACTCAACTAATTGTGTTAAAGATAGTTTATCATTATTACGTTAATATATTTCTATTTCAATATCAAAATTAAAAAAGACTGAGGTGAAAGGTTATCAGCTGGCAACTTATTTGAACTTAAACTGTTTACCTTGTGATCCTTTTTTTTCATAAATTCCACTTCATTTCTTTGAAAATCATCTATTTAATTTTAGGTATTTGAATAAAAATAATTTATAATATTTGCAATGATAAAAAGATATAAATATATTATTTAATAATGTAGATGTAATAGTTTAGAGGACTACTTTATGGGGTACTTCAATTAATTAAAGGGAGATTTTATTAATTGAAGGCTCTTTAGAGTAATCTGTACCCCGATTTATCAACAAGGGATTAACGATAGTAAAAATGAGAAAAAAAAAAGATTTTCATGTAAATTTTTGTTCTGAATGTGGTTGGCAAAGAAAAAGCGAATAATATGGCATGAAGTACTGATTTAAAAGTTTTAAACGCAGTTTCAGAATTAAAGGCAATTAGTGACAAAAGCTTTCATTATTGCAGCATAATAATAAAGGTAAAATTGGAACAATCAACTCTAACTTATATAAATGTTAATGCAGAATTGTTTTTTGGATATAAGTCGTGATGGTGTTTTTTGGGATTTTTGAATTCTAAAAGTATTAAATTGATTCCAAATTCGTCCACTTTAAAGAAAAGCAAAATAAAGATTCTAAAGAATATATCAGACAATGTGTTACCGTAGCCGGTACAGAATGCGATTTTAAGAATAGCGGTTATATTGAAAAATTTTAAATTTCTCATCAGTGGGTGAATAATATGCTATAAAACTTCAACTAACACTATAAGCATAAAATATTCAATAATCTTGACGATATTTTACAGCACTCAGGAGATTGGGGGATGTTGTGAAAATGTACTGAGATATCTCGGGTCAATAGGGTTGTTATTGGTCCTGTATAATCCTTTATACTAAATCCTTGTGATGATTGAATTCGTTGAATAAGATTAACGTTATACTAAAATTGTGTTGCTTTTGTTCTTCTATCAGTTTATTGTTCTTTCTAAACTTTGTTTTAACCTCTTAAGTTTTACTAGATCAATTATAGACCGGCCAATTTTCTTTAATTAGCTTAATACGTTTTTGATTGATGCTATGTTTTACTCATATCGTCATAAATTTCCTGATTAAAATTAAATTTTTATTTAGTAGAAATTAAAATTATAATATTCTGATTTTTAAGTTGAATTTCGCTTTATTCCGGGTTTTTGAGTTAGCATTAATTTCTAACATGAATCTAGTAAATGTAACAAGTTATTTTTTCCCATTTATTTTTCTACAAATAGTTTGTAAATACACAAAAGGAATTAAACTTTTTCCCATGGAATTTTATGAGTGGAATATTCATAAGCACTCTGTAAATATGTATTGGAAATACGAGGAAAGGAAATGTACGTTTTTTCAAATTTAATAATATTTCTTATAACACCAGCAACCTGAAAAAAATGTGTAAACAGCTTATGACAAAAATAAAGATTCTCTTTCATGAATACATTCATGGAAGGCAAATCAGTGGATTTATAGCTGTTTTAAATATTAGGAGTCTATCTTCAAAAGTTTGTAGAAATGAGAAATTTTTATTTTTTGCCAGTAATTATATCTTATTGAAAATTAAATTGTTTAAAAAGTTATTTTTTCGTTATTGGTATATCCATAATAGGAAATCTCGTTTGCTATATTTTATATATGTTGTAGAATGGAAAAGTAATAAAAATATGTTCTTCAAAGAAAATATGAAGGAAAACCTTATTTGTTTTGAGAGTTTTTGGCCCTTATAAATGTGATTATTGAATTTTTAATATTTATGCTTTAAAAAATTAATCCGGAAGTATAGCTAAAATAATACATTGAAAAAAATTAATTTATTACAACCCAATTTTTTTCATTTTATGTATCCCCTCAGAGTTAATAATTAAATAAAATCATTTGAGTTTTCTTCCTACTACATATGCTATTAAATTAAAGATTTGTTAAAAAAATACTCTTTGCATAACATTTTTTTTTCTAATCACACAAAGTTTTAACCTAATAATATTTTTTACATCGCTAATATTTTTTTCTTACCACATTAAGAGACATTTTTTTTTATAAAATAAGTTTCGTTTTTTAAATTTTTTTTTTATGCTGGAGCATAGATGAAGAGGTGCATTGGATGTATTCTAATAAAAATTATTTCAGTCATGGTGTTTAAAAAACCATTAAGAATTTTTTATGTCTTACCACAAAATTTTTAATTAATTCAATGCAATATATGATATTGCTGATTGATCTGGAGAAAAAGTACGAAATTAACAAAAAAAGATCTAGTTTCAGAGATATCAATTTTATGATAAATAAACAAACTGTTTAATAAAAATGGTCAAATGTTCTTTCGTAGTTAAATTCTATATTTTGTAAACTTCCCTAGAATTCTTCATCAATGTTAAAAATCTTGTTTTCTAAATCAGGATTATCTTTTTACGCCTGAAAAAATAAATGTCAGGCAATTCTATTTTATAGATGAACCTGTGATTTGAAATGCTGTCATCTAGTCTTCAGATATTCTTATACACTAAAAAAATATCACTCAAGTTTTGCTAAATGTATTCCTAAAAAATTATGAAATTTTCTGCTTTGCTGCTTTTTTAAACTCCTAATTTCATAATTATAACAGTGATGATATAAAGCTCATTGAGAAACAATAAAAAATACAATGAAATGTATGTCTGAGCAATTAATCAGTCAAAAGAACTTAGTAATTTAATGTTGGCTTAAATTCAAAATTTTTTAAGATAAAATGTTCAAAAACAATTTTATTCTAATGCAAACTTTCAAGTATGAGTTGATGAAGCAGTAACATGGCTTGGCGATGGTCAATAAAAATGGTTTCTTTTTTCATGGTTTCAATTAGCAAAATCTACAAATGATAGCAGTTTTTTAAAAGCTTTATAAATAATTTATATTCATAGAGCTGAATACATATTTACTTATTAACGACACGTGTTTCATTTGTCTTATTCATTAATACCAGCGGGTGACCGAGTTCCGCTCGGAGAAAACAGGTATCGAAGCTAACTCGAAGATTTAAATTTTCAATTGTGATTTATCAAAACAATACATGCCATAAGAAAATTTGTGAAACCATTGGTGAAAGATAACCGGTTAAAGTGCACCATTGTAAACTATTCTAAACAAAGTTGGAGTTTGGAAAGGGAACTATTCTATATAAAGTAAAGGAAAAGATTGAAGTGTGTTGAAGTTCAATATTTTTGACAAATTTATTTATAAAAACCAAACATATATACATACATAAGAAACATATTATAAACCTATAACAGCATAAACATAAAACTTTATTAGTTCGCCATATTGGCTATAGATGGCAGCACGTTACCGCTTGAAAATTTAAGTAGCCATTATGGCGAACTAATAAAGTTTGAAAATATCTTATCTGTAACTCCGAACTGCTCGACCGTAGCGCTTCAAAACCGGCGCCAATCGATTCCTCGTGGCCAAAAACCCCAGACCCCCAAGTTTACCGGAGTTTATTAATTCTGGGGCGATTTTCGACTTGGCAACCATTCCTCGTATTATAGTATTAGATAGATATATGGAATATAGACCAGTATTTTCTTAAATAAATCGTATTTATTTCTATATATGTTTAAAGCTTATCGGTGCTTTTTCGTTTCTCACTATATGTCTTGTTCTTGTTATAATATCCCCCCTCTAATATACCAGCAGAAATTTTTACAGGATCTTAAGTGTACTTAAAAAGTATTCCTCTTTAAATTTTCAATTCTACAAAGTTACTGGAATTCGATTAATGTCATTGTACAATTCAGAAATACCAGACAATTCATCTTTTACATATTGACCTGAGAATTTTGTGTTGATATTTAACATATGGTTCAATATATAACGTATTTTATCACAAAAAGTTTAATGATAAAATTCTTGATAAAATCCATAAGCATAATCATAATAATAATGCATTTTATCTAATCATAATGTTTTTATAAAGTATAAAAAGATCATTTATTACATGACAGGTTGAAACTTTCTTTTTGATATCCAATTCAGTTTCCCATATGGCCCGTGTTTAAACGCAAAAGTGTAGATAAAAAAAGAATATTGAAAGAAAGCAAAAGTAAGAATAAACAGATCAGAAAAATTTGAACTGCCAGCAGCTTGTATGTACAAGTATTTCCCAAGACTAATCTAGAACGGTTGTAAAGTCCAAGACTTTTGAATGAAAATAATGAATGCTCATGTTAATCTAAATAATGCTCATCAAATCCTAAGAAGAGAATTCCGAAAACGAAAGAGAATGTTAAAACTCATAATTCATCATTTGAAGAGTCAATGAATTTTATCTTAAAAAGGAAGTTGCCTAAATTTTGACTCAAAAAATGCTATTTTACTGAAAATTAGAAAATAAAATTCTATGAAAATATAGAACGGGAAATTATGATTTTTTTTAAATTTAAAAGTAAAAAGGATTTCAACTGTGAAGTTAAAATGGGAATCACTAAATAAATATATACGAAAATCAAGCCGTTATAAATAATATAAGAAACTCTCCACATTTTGGTCGCAAATTAAATTTTTTTATAAATCTTATTAAAATTCCATTTCTTTTATAAGATTTCCCTCAACTCTGCATGCTTTTACAATTTTATTTTGAGTTTCTTATTTTTGATAAAATGATATGTTCTAAACTATTTTAGAGAACTTAAAATGATAAGTCTGTTATCTTTTAAAATCGTTTTTATGATTTTATCCGCCTTCCTTTCGTTTTCTTTCCATAATTAAAATGCAAACCTATTTATTTAATTTTAAAGTGGTAGATATCTTTTTAGAAACTATTATCAAAATTTTCTTTGTAATGAAGTATTACAACTATTTTGGTAAACATATATTTTCATATATATTTGGTATATATATATTTCTTTTTCTATAAATACAAATTGATTTAACAGCAGTAACACAGAAACGAGTAGTTAAATGACCTTGTATTCAGAAATGGAAGTTATTAACATGCATTTTCATTTTAAGAGATATTTATTCAACCCTGATCATTCTTCCCATTTTGATAAAGATTAATTCCGTGATTTAATGTATGAAAAAGCTTGTAGGATGCAGTTTTTCAACTGGGACTGTAATTTTAAATACAAATATTTAACGCATTTATTTAATACAAATATTTAACAAATATTTAACATATTTGATAAAAGGTATCGCTGCCTGTAATTTTAAAGGTAGCCTTATTTTCCTGCCTATTTATTCTACTAGATCTAAACTGTCTATGAATTAGTTTTGGTTTATTGGAAACGAAAGCTGCTAGTTTCCAGATGAATAAATATAAACATTTATATCTGCTAAATTGTTCTCTTCATTTTTCTATCGATATTCCTATCTTCTATAGAAATTCTCTACTTTCCATATTTTGAGTCCATCCTTTCAATACTGTTTAAGCATTGATAGTTTTATTCAGTTTTTGTGTTCATTATAATTCTGAAAATTCCTTGTTAAATAGATTAAATTTCATTTTATATATGAAGGAACCGATTTGAAATAAATTACATGATGTATTCATAGTTTTGAAACGATTAGTTAAATATGTATTTAATATCTTTTTATATTTTAAAGGCGACTTTTATCAATTATATTTAATTGATTTAAATTGACATCAGACACCTTAACTATTAAGAATAATAACTATTTAATTATAATAAATACAGGACATCTAGTATATCTGCACATTAATGCCCGACAACTTATTTTTAAAGGGAAACTAGTCATATTTTGGTATACAATAATTATTATTAAGCTCTATTTGGTAAAAATAACATATATTTAATAAAAGATTTTTTAGTGGCTAATTAAAATTTTTGAAACATATATTTTGTTATTACCAATTTGAAATATTGTCCTTTAATATGAATTTTGCTTATAAAGTTTCCATGTAATTGACGCATATTAATATGGACTTAAGCTTTCTATTTATTTTTAGGAACTTTATTTAGTTACCATGGAAAACAAATAGATATTTTCAGAGAAATTTGTTTTTGATCATCTTCTTATCAATTTTTTCTTAATTATAAATTTTTTGAGATAAAAAGAAACATAAACGATATCAAAAAATTTATAAATTCAATGCAATGTAGAATGAATCTCCAATTGTCAAAAACAGTGCTTAAAAAGTCCTTTAGACCTTAAATAAGATTTGTAGAATGAAATAAAAGGATTAAATATTATTATAATAATTTTTTTTATTTTAAAATTTTAATATTAACTTTCAGTTTTTGCCCATTTTAAGCTAAAACACCTCAATTCTGAAATTTAAAAAATAAAACTTGGGCTGACTTTAAAAATTTGATCATTTTATTACCTCATAGATATTAAGCCTTTCGACGGTTGGAACTATCATTAATATCTCTAAAATTTTGAAAAAGGCTGAATTTTTTTATAATTTAATATTTGACCTTTATTTTAAAGAACCATTATGGATTTCATAAATCTGAACCACTTAACTGTTTCTTTAACGAATAAAAATGTTTTCAATCCTTTTTTAGGAATGTGAATAATTTTTTCAGAAATAATTGAAGTGAATGAAAGTTGGATTTCTTTTTGAATGCTTCAAAATATTACAAAATTTATGTTTTTCCTTATTCTTTTCACCATTTTGTGATCCTGAAGATAATTATGAACTCTGAAATAAGTTATTTCCTTCAATCATCTAGGCATATCTTATATTTAGGATGAAATAAAATTACAAAATTACTTGTTTCTTTAGCAACTTTAGTTTTTTTTTTTCAAAAATATGCCAGAAAAAATAAACTCGCGAAACCTTCAAACTGCATATTTTAAGATTCTTTAAGATTTAGTGACATACTCCCAAAACTCTTTACAGATTTTGTTGTTAGGCATTCAGAATTCCTCATTCATTCTTCGTTCGAATATATCAGCATCAAGAGAATTGATATTGATAAGTTAATTTGCTCAAGATTCCAGAGATGTGAAATTTTAGAGTTCTCTGAGTTACACAGCAGGGAATCCTCTTGATGGTATTCAGATCTGAAATGTTTATGCAGATTTTCAATGTTCCTATTTGAATGTCAGCAAATCTTCATGCAATCTTTATCCAACTGCATCAAAGTAAGATGTAATTGAAATATCCATTCTACTGTGAAAAGCTCTTATTTAAATTCAAAGGGAAGGAAAATTGGGAATTCGAAGCTAATGTTGCATGTTTAAAACTCGAAGTCGATTCGTTTCCTAAATTATTTTCATTGAAATTCAGTTCAAAGTTGTATTCATTCATTTAAATAATAATAATTTTTATGTGTTCTAAATAAATAATTACGAGTAAATTGTTAAGTAATATATTGATTTTAAAATACTATAATCGACACATAAAATGCTTATAAGATATTTAACAACATTTTATCAATGATCTGTCGTTCGTTTTAACATGAAATTAAACCAAAAAGCACAGCTTTTTATTTATAAATTTTTTTATATGAATGATAAAGCCTAACGTAATTTGTCGCTTTGATATATTTTTGCGATAATGTTGCACGCGGCATTTAATTTTCCTTTCCTTAATAATTCTTTTTTTTTATTTTGAAGGAATTTAAAACAAATTAGTGCTTTCATTATGGAGTATAAACTTATTCTAGCTCAATGTATTTCAAGTCTTATAGATATATCGTCAAATAAATATATACTAGCATTATGAAAACATTTGAAACCAAACCAGAAATATATTTAATGTCAGCAAATAAAATTTTTCAGAGGAGAATTTTAAAGGAATGCTTCAATTACAGAATTGAAACAAAATAGGCCATATTTTATTTATGTGCTTCAAATTTATCCTATAACACAATAAAGGTATTTGAAGCTAAAGAAGAAAAAAAATCAACATTTGGAGACTGTGGTAGATTTTTCAAGAGGCATCCAATGAAGATAGATAAATTAGTGTTATTCAAAGATGCATAGCTGAGTTAATTTTTGAAGCAGAAGACTTTGAGTTTAAAACATTTGCTAAATTTATTTTGCTACATTTGATAAAAATTATTGGGAGATTATAAAAATCCATATTTGTAATTTTTCCACAGTATTTTTATTGACTTCAAAAAATATAAATGTAAGTTTTAACACCATTCATTGCATTTTTTCAATTGGAATGATATGCCTTTTTTAACATTTTAAAAGTTATAAATTCAACTACAATAAGGATGAACATATTACATGTCAATTGATTTTGCTTACTTTTATTAAATCTTGATCATTGATATTTTCCTCCTTGAAAATTTATTTGACACCTATTTTGAAAAAAAAAATAACTGTGTACATAAACCATAGGTGGGATTTTATTTGAAAACTCTAAATTAATTAATAAAATATATCCTATTTTTCAGACTTTTATTCCCCACCTCAAAAAAAGTATTTTGATGCTGTTCATTTTCTCCTACAAATAACTTTAATAAGAGTTTTAAGTTGTTTTTTTTTTTTGCTACATTTTAGCCAGAGAACAATTATGTTGAAATGATTCCTTTAAATTTCAAATATTTCATGCTCATCTTTGTATCAGAGGTTATCACTAATAAACATAAGTGGAAACGATTTGCTGAGAGAAGCAGTTTCGTCGAGCTTCTTGTGATGCGTTTGAAAGGGATATATTTAACTAGGGATAATATAAAAATTGAAACTACAATCTGTCGATTGATTTTGATTTGCAATTTTTACTTTATTTGTTTTTGAATTTTGTGAATTATTAATTTCAAAAATATGAGGGATTTGCATTACATCAGAAATTTGTAATATTGTTGCAATCATTTAATAAATTGATCTGCTCTCAAGGACATGCTGATTTTGGCAATTAATGAAGCATTTTGCATTATAATAAATGATGAAAAATTATTTTCTATTATATTTTCAAGGAAATAATTTGTATAAAAGAATTCGTAACAAATTAAATTATACACAAGGAAGAATTTTTTATTACATTAATATCTTTAAAAATATTTTAAATGGTAAAAAATTAAATTATGGCATCTCTATTCTATTATTTTCCATGGATTATTTAATTTCCATTCGTATATATGTAAAACATAAATATAATATAACTTTATATAAGATATATAATATGTAGAACATTACACTATATTTATAACTATGATCTATGCAAATGAATTTTTGTGTAAAAAATGTATACATACTAAGAAAATATTTTATATCATGTAATCACAATAAAAGTGCTTTCATGTAAGTGAATGTTTGCTAATCATTATAGACCAATGTTTTCTCTTACACGAAGTATGCAGAAAGAAATTTCTGTAATGGTGAAAAAGTCTTGGGTTCGAGAATTTACGGAATTTTTAGGTTTTGGATCTCAAAGAATAAAAAAAAAAGCATTTTTGGAGCTATACATGTCTAATGTTTTCCCCTAATGACAATCTACATGAACATTCTAGATGAATATTCTTAACAAATTCGTTCAAAACCGCAAATTTTTTTATTATAATTTAGACACAATTCATAAGATAGAAAATCTGTTTGTATATGCGAGTGTATTTGTATAAAGTAACCAAAAATACCATAGAGACATAAAGAGGACATATGGTATTTGGTTTTGTTAATAGGATGTTATTTGCTTCAAATTTTTGTATGTTTATTCAAATATATATAAATGGGAAATTCAAAAATGCAACGACTATCATGGCTTAATCGCGCATGTTGCCTTTCTATCAAATTTCAAAATTTCTCATCAGTCTTTTAAAAGGTGAAGGTTTAATATGAATATTTTTTTTTCCTTTGTTATATTACCAAATACAAAACTTAGTCATATATGGCTCATTGTAAGTAATTTATTGTAAGTTATTCCATTAAGGATAGCTAAATAATTCATTGACAGGATAAAAACTCTTTGAAGAGGACGCTAACAGAACAGTTCAAATTGTTCAAGTATGCATACAAATGGGAAAGAAAGCACTTCCACTGATTAATAATTAGATTGGTTTAAAAAATATATTTTTCAGAAAAAGCATTTCTGAAATGCATTTATTTTAATAATGTTAAAGTATAAATGCATAACTAAATAAATTATAGAGCCGAATGGTAAAGCATTGGATTCTTATCTCTTGGGTTATGAGCCCGTAGCTTGTCGTGTACGGGGTATCTGGTGCAGTAAAAATCTGTAGTGGCCACAAGATCTTCCATGTTGAGAATTTGAAATTGAGAGTATTGACAAAGCATTGAACTTTCTTTGATTCAGGTCTAAATTATGATCTGTGGATGAGTGAGAGATATACATGAATGAGGTCCGACCCGTAAAAAGGGTTTTGACGCATGAATAGCTAAGTTGTACTCTTGGCGCTACTGAAACAAAACACGATCTCTTGGCTTAAAATAGCTGAATGTGTCAGCGGACTTGTCTATGAAAAGAGCCATAAAATCAATAAATAAATTATAATACGAAAGTAACTCAATTTTTAAATGAAATTATACAGTTTATATTTTAAAATATCTAAATAATAGAATAGCAACTTATTTTTTAAAATTCTTTCTCTATTTCATGTATATGAAATATTTGATTTTAGGCCCAAACATACATTTAAATGTTTTTTAAATGACAGTCGGTTATTTAAAATTCTGAATCAGTTTCATTTCTAACCATTAATCGAACCATCAATCAGGGTTTTGAATTAATTTCACTTTTTGTACATTATATAATTACAAAGTTTAATTAATCTATTATTAACAGTAAACAAATAAAAAAAATCCATGGATAAGAAAATCATTTATTTCATTGCAGTACAATTGAGAAGCGATTGCGTTTAAAATGGTGAAAAGTATTTGTTCCATTTTATTATAATTCTTCTTTTAATATTATCAGGTCCTATTTAAAATATTACACAATAAATATATAATGTAGTTAGGGTTTTTATTAAGGTTGGAACAAAGAACTATCTCTTAATGCTGTTAAAAATTAATATTTTCTTAAATTTAAATCGCTATTTAAAGTAGAAATTCTGTACTTTAATCAAAATTAGTTCTCTTACTACAAAATTCTTTATGAAAAAGATAATGTTAAAAAAAAGTGGAATCAAAAAGATAATCAAAAGCTTCAAGGAGGCTGAAAATAAAATGAGTATGATTTAGCAACAAATGAACCTAAATATGCATTTTTTGCTATTTTAGAGAGAAACGACAAGAATAATTCGCTACTTAAAACATTATGCTTTTCAACAAAAGAGCATTGATTCATAAAAAGTAAAATTATGTTTTTTTTCGTAAATACATTTTGAAATCATTATTGTCGGATAAAGACAAATATTTATGTTCGTAAAAATATCCTCAAAATAGTATTTCGCTTGTAATCTTGCATGGTTTAAATTGATTCATTACAGATAATTTCCTCTATTTGAAAATTTATACGAGACAAATCTAAGGATAGAGAAATAGGAAAAAATAATAAGTTCGTAAATTAAATATTTTGCATTTACTATGTATGAATATATTCTTTTTTGTCTTTGACTTATTCATATTAAAATTTCTATCATTTTTAACGTACATAGGTTTAGAATATATTATTGATGACAATATATATTCTCAAGTGTATGTCATGTTAATAACGTTCTTTTAGTGATAGTTGATAAAGTGGTAATTGATAATGATAATTGATTGATTTGATGACAATATAATTTCTTAAACGAAAATTTTCAATTATATATGTTCCATTAAAGATAATATTTCGGAAAAGAATTTTGTTAAGGCTATAAAGTACTTTATTAAATGAAAGATTTATAGAAAAAATTATTTCCTTCTGTTGAGGTAATCCGTTTATTATTTATTATTATTACTACTACAGAAATCCTTCAAAGTATTAAACGTTTTTCTTGAGTTAATATATATTTTTAATCTTCTAATTTGATCTTAAAGGGTTTGTTTACATTTCTTAAATAGAAATATTTTGCTATATGAATAAAAAATTCTTTTATACAGCAATAGCTCTTGAAAAATCAGTATGTAAATATTATTTTTTTTTCTGACTTAATGCAAAAACATTTTAGTAGCATTTTCAAGAAAGATAATTTGATGGTGAATAAAAAAAATCAGTGAAGAAATCCTTGGTATCCTAGAAATATAATTTATGAATCTAGGGGAAATGAATAAAATTTTTCTGATGGTTGATTGCGAGAAAATTAAATCTGATTGATTTCTTTAAACCAAACTTTTGTTTAGATCAGCCATGAATTCCTGAGTAACCACCAGTATTAGGCAATAAGCTTGTTCGTCCAGATTACTTAATCCTTCTTACTTTTTAGGATTTACTACCAAGAGAAAAATGCTCCGAGTACAATATTGTTAAACAAAATACGATTTGAAGACTCTGGTTTCATCGTTTCTGAAACATGTTACAAAGCATGTTCAGTGAGGGGTATTTCAAAAGTTCTGTTTATGGTGATAATCTAAACAGTTTGGTGGAACTGAAAATTGCGATGCACCGTCATGTGCGTAACATTCCGCCTGATGTGTTAAGAGCCACTGTTAAGAATGCAGTAAATACGATTTAATTTGGTTTCAGAAAATGGCGCAGGTCCCATTGAACATGTTTTGTAACACGTTTCAGAAACGATTAAGCGCATTTGATATCAATAATACATACTGGGCTGTCCCCCGGTGGGAAATTTGTGAACTTTTAATTTGTTTTGGAGAAAAAACATTCTATGACCTTTTTTAAAACTATTACCAAATTTGATAACATTTGGTCCAGTAATGCTCCTTGTATAACTATTTCGAAGTGGAACTAGAGTTATAACCACCCTCTACACTGTGAAATACAAATGCAAGGTGGAAATACTATTTAAGATCAAATGGCAAAATCACTCGCGTTTTTGAAGCTATCAGCCAGCATATATTTATTATTAAAGTATTTATAATCGTTGCGTCGAAGTAAATTTTAAAAATATTAAAATTTAAAGAAAACTGTGCGGAAATAAAATTGATAATATAAAAAAAATTGATTAGATAAGACTGTTTTTGAATATAACCGTTTTGGAAAATATGAGCAATTTTCATTTTTAAGATATAGAGATATCTTCATTTGGTGAGATTCAGGTTATTTTTGAATTAGATTATGTTTTCTGTTTGAAGCTTATTTCTTGATTTCTTTTATGAGTTCTTTTCTCTGATTAAATGGACTTTTTACTGACTATGCGGAATTCACCAGAGCATTTCTATTAACTTTTTTTCAAACTTTAATTTATAATACATCATACTAAATATTGGGTCGTTCGGAAAGTCATTTCATATTTTTGTGTCAAAATGAAAAGAAATTTTCGTTTAATGAATAAATTATTTATTAAATTATAAAATTGCCATTCTGGTCTAATACCTTTTGCCATTCTGGTCTAATACCTTTTGCGATTCTGGTCTAATACCTTTTGCCATATTTTTGGTAGTAACATGATTACACGCTCATAAAAGTTTTGGTCTTTGCTGTAAAAACAAACTGATCGAGGTGGTTTTTGGCCTCCTCATTTGAAGGAAAAATTTTGCAAATCAGTTCTGGTACTGATGTACTGTTAACACATCTTCTCCACACATATTGGCTAATTTATTTCTGGCTTGAACAGCATTTTTACCTTTTATAGCAAAAAAGAAAAAAATGACGAAAATGCTGTTTATTGCTCTCCATATTTAAAAGGGCACCATCCAAAAACTACTGCGAAGAATCAGCTGCACTTTTTCACACTCAAGCCTTGCTATATCAGCTCTTAAAACATAAAATGATTTTGCGGTTTAAGTATGAAATTGGGTGCGAAAAATGCAATTAAATCCTTTGTCAGGAAAAAACGAAATTACTTTCCGAACAACTTAATATTATGGAATCATAAAATCAGATTCTTTTAAAATTGAGATGATTTCTAGGAGCTGAATATTGAACGGGTGTGGCTTAAAAATGGTCTATTTGGCTAAGAAATCTGTAGCCTCGTTTTCGTTGGGGCCCCATGTGCTTTATCTTATCCTATTTTAATAGAAGGTTGTAGGAGCAGAATAGTTTGAGTTTCCTATACAGTTGTGTTTGAGGAGAAAAATGACAGATTGCTTTTAAATTGCACTCAACATCGCTCCATACTTTAGCATTGTGATCGAATTTTCTATATGCTTTATTTGATTTTAATTAATCAAATAATCAGATGACTTTTTCCCATTGTACCTAATTATAGCTGTTACACATTTTTGGTACCACGATGCTACATCGCATTTTATTCACTTATAATGTGATAAAGAAAATAAATAAATATATAAAATCAGGAAATTTAAATGTATATTGTTTAAGATATACAACTAGTTTGTATTTTTTTTTTCTTTTTTTAGTCATTGGTGTGTCAATATTACTTTTATATTAGACAATTTGGCAAAGAAGTAAATCAGAGATTTTAAACTTTATTTATATTTGTAGATAAATTAATATGTATACGAACGAAAGTGTAATTTAGACAATTCTTTTGCTTCGAATTTTGAAAAGCTGAATGTTTTGATGTACTCTGTTTCTCCTCATTTTCCTTAAATGTGGATTTCATATCTATAAAATATGATTTTGTACTATCTCGTAAAATTAATGATGGAAAAGACTAAATTTTTGTATTTTTAAAATAGGCAATTAATGGATACACATTTTCGAAAAATGACAAATAATAATGAGCGCTTTTTTAAATTGATGTTTTATGAAACATAAAATTTTATTTAGGGCTATCAACTTTTGCACATATATATTTCGAATACTGAGAATGTACTCAACCCAACACTTATCAAATTTTAATTATTATTTTGAATAGTTAAATTTTATGCAATTTTTTATTTCTGTTATCTCAAAAGTTATTAGTGTACAAATCTAAATTTGACAATATTTCAAAATTCCAAGAAGCGTGTTCTGAAGATGCGAATTTATTTATCCTGCAACGATAGCTTGAATTTTGTCATTTTGTTTCATATATATAGAATAGGTTTTAATCAACTAAAATGTCAAAAACCCATATTGATAGAAAATTTACTTTTCCTCATATTTAAAATGAATTAGTATGAAATTTGATATCTCTAGGCACTTACTTCCTCATATCCATACATATATATACATCCTTTTTTTTTAATCTTAAAAGTATTAAATAAATCCTCCAGTTCCAAACGGTTAATAAATGAATACTTTTTTCTAGAACGCTATTACAGAGTATTAGAATTTATCATATTTTTCATCAATAAAATAACTATTCGTAAAATTATTCCGAATGATATTCATTATCAGACTCAATAATTTATCAAACAGCGAATATTTTGAAATTATAGCTTTGATTTATCCCCCCCCCCCCTTAAATTTAGAAAACCTAAATTTTGATCATATAAATATACAAAAACAATTAAATGTTGAATTTACTCAATATTTGTGCAAGTTTTATTTAAAAGTGTGAAGGACTTTTTTTAAATTTAGTTTTCACTCTGGATTGCTAAAACTCATTTTTTTTAAATACAAGAACTTCAGTTTTTATTTATTATTCGAAAAAAATGTAGATGTTATCGCACAAAATGCAGACTTTGTTGAAAATTTTTCAACTTAAATCACTGTAATAGAACTTTTTGAATATATATAAAATAAATGATATCAAAAGTGCTAAACATTTTTGGTACTTTCAATAAAACACTTCAAATCTCTTCAAAATGATTTCACAAAAAATGTTCGAGTCAGATTTGCTTCTTAGTAGAAATAATTTGCAAAATAACCTATTTAAAATTTATGTGTCAACATTATATATTAGTAAACAGATACATTACTGAACTTCTTATTTTAATACAAACGTTTATATTTGGTAAGCTTATATATATTATATTATTACCATATTGATATTCATATTCTCATAGCATATATTACAACTAAAATTATCATTTAAATAGTATCTTTTATTGAATGCTAAATTCTTTTAATTTTGAAACACTTACAACAGCTTAACCTCAACATTTCGAAATTACTTTTCGATCGACAAACTTATTCATGTGTAACTTAAGTTTGAGCTTAATAAAACGACAATTCAACAATTAATATTTTTGTTAATTTTCTTTCACAGAGCTTACCGATTCCGCTATTTCATTCATACAATTAAAAGGAAGCTCCAAAGAAAGGAAGTATAATGATACTAAACGAGTAATAGTCGTTTAAATGGACATTTAACGGAAGTAATTTGCAGAGTGTTGATCAAAAAGCCTATAAAGGTAAATCTTTTCTTGACATTGATATTCGAATTTAAAATGATTGCTCGTCATTTCTTCCTTTCTTGAGAATTTCGGATATTTAAATCGGTATTAAGCTTTAATTTAAGTGATGACATTATCGATATTTATTTTTGTTTAGAAGAAATAAATTATTTCACCGTAGTTACCTAATGGAAGAGTAACTGCAATGATACGGTTGTAATTTGTTAAAGTGGTCCTAGTGGAGCCGATTAAAAGAGTTTTGTTTGATCTTTGTTTGAACGACAGTAAAAAGAAATTTGAGATTGTTTTCGCTTTTAGGTAAGCTGTTTATAAAAGCATAAATAGTTTTATCGTGTCTTTCAAAACGTCAGAGAATTTATTACTTATTTTTTCCCATTGTTAGTAAACTTTAACTTAATTTTATTGGTTTAAAACCATTATTTGAATTATTTACTGATTGAATCTTAATAATTATTTTATTCAACAATTATAATAGAGATATCTAAAATATATCTAGAGTATCATAATAGAGATATCTAAAATCTGTAAATTTATATCTGCATTATTCTCACGATGGTTATTTCTGATTTTGTGTCTAAACATTAAGATAATCAACAATAAGCAACACAATTTTGATTGTTTTTTATTAAAAACCTTAATTGATCTTTATCTGGAGGTGAAATGTTATATATATACCCATGTAAAATCATCAATACATTTACATAATTTTGTGTCTATAAGATTTTGAATTTAGTCTATTTTACAGGATAGCTGACGGTAGGTATTCACATTAGATTTGTATTCAATATATTTTTATCAAAATTAATACTTGCAATCACACATTTAAAATGATAGGTGAAGATATTTTTTATACTAAAATCAATTTTGGCAATGAAGTCAATGTTTGGAAGTAAGCTATATTAACAATAGAAGAAATTTTCAATTTTTCTGTCTTTTGTTAGGCAATTCTATTGCATAAAAATATGAAAGGAATTGAAGTCAATTCTAGAATTTATCATACTTTTATAGACTTTAATTTCTACTTCTTCTAGAAAATGAATAGACGGATAGGATAGGGCTGTTTAACATTCAAAATTATTTAAACAGTTTTCTTATCTTATTATCTTTTTTGGTGACAAGGAAGTTTCTGACTCAAATGTTTGTCAGAAACAATGTATTATTACCTTAAAGAACATACATATAAGAAGTTAAAGTTACCTTTGTTTCTAATAATGCTATATTGAATCAACGACCAATTAATAGGCAATTTCTTAAGTCAGAGATCCTTGCTTTTCAATTTTTGCTTACAAAATAATTGTCTGAAAGGGGGAAACATCTTGAGATATTTCTAGGCTCTAATATTTTCGTTGTGATTTTGCTTGGAGTAATAATCTATTATTCAAAAATTTCAGAATCAGATATAACTCTGAAATTTATTGAATATTCTCTCTTGAAAACTCTTGAATATTTTTAAATATGTATAATTATATACATTCTTTATTTACTTCAGTTTCGTAATACTATAAAAAGGTAAATGAAACTCTGAGTGCCTTTAAGTTAAATTTTTCAATTTAAAAATACAACTAGTTTAAAAATGATTGTCAAATGAACACATTATAATAATATAGATATAAATACAGTGTTTTATTGACAGTTATTAAACAAATATAACTACTTTTTCATTGTTTTTTGGCACAAAAGTTATTTTATATTTAAGCCATAAAAGTGAATATTTTGAAAATTATTGACAAAATATACGTAAGAGTAAACAAATGCAAATCTATAATTCTGTGTTTCACATGAAAATTTCTTTATTAAAGATACAATTTAGACTAACTACAACAGAATGAGAATGTATTTGCCAACTTGCCGTCAAGAATAAAAACTTACGAGTTTTTTTAAGCAACAATATGCGAAATAATTATCAATCGATATCATTTATTTAATGTTGAAAAAGGAGTAAATCTATCAAACGTTGAATGCAAGTGCATATCGAATTTAATCTCACATCCTCGAATATAAATTATAAAACAAACACTTAATACAATTTCGCAATGAACCCGCATCTTGCTTTATCTGGTTTTATCTGCTATTTTGTTCGTTGAAACTTGCTTCCTAAAATGTATTGTTCTGTAAATTTAAGGCAACATCCATTTGGTTTATATTTACACAAACTACGTATATTAGCATCAGATTTATATTTTTATTTTTGTATCAGTTCGAAAGTAAAGTATAGTTTCTATTTCATCTGTTTTCATAACGCAAAAATTTGTTTATACATGCTAGTCTTTTGATTCCCATTAAAATTCCATTTTTTTTCAATTTTTGACTTTTCATTAAAGAAATGTAGTTTCCTCTGAATTATTTTTATGCAAAAAAAACTGATGTTCTGATAAATGAATTAAACTACCATTTGTGAAACTGAATAAAAACGCGATAAAAATCGAAATCAAGTGCAGAAGGACTTTATGAGATGGTTTTGTAAGAATTCCTTAATTTCGTTCTTTATTAGTTGATTCTAACATTTGATAATTTTTTTAGAAAATAATTGTCAAGCTGTATTCACATTATTATCCAAAGTTTGCTGATTGTGTATACAAATAATCACAAATGAATGATATTAATTCATTTATTTATGTAAATGAGATGTAGTGTTAATCCTGAGTATAATATTAAATCATTTTAAACTAAGATTTTTCCATAGCCAGCATTTGTATTTAAAGAAATACATTGTATTTCAATATTTGTTTCAAGTATTAAATACTTATCAGATTATTTAAATTAAATAATTTGTGGATTTAACAATCTTATACAATTCATTATTTTGGCATTTTTATACATTAGCTTGCTAAACATTTGATGACTTTGTCAATGCATCTTAACACTTTTATTTTCATTTCATGTTTCAGCTTTATAAATAAAATAACTTATCATTGAAATAGGAGGAATAGAAGAAAAGATTAAAAAAAAGATTTTTTACACAGTTTTTAAATACATTGAAATTAGGGTCCAAAAATCTATATTTTTTTATGAACATATCCCATAATATGTGGAAATATCAACAATTTCTTTTTCATACCATACATAACTATTTAATTTTCTATGGTTCCTACCATTAATGTTGTGCTTAAGGGATAGTTCATCGATTCGTTTAAATTGTAGTTTTTTAAACATTTTTCTGTATTCACATTATTTGTCGAATTTGCTTCACTATATGTAAGTGCACGCTGAGATGGATTTTTGTATAGAAAGACCTTTCTTATATGAAGAAAATTCAACATAGCTGGAAAGCTAAAGCATGGGTCATGTTTAATAAAGTTCTTGACAACTAGAATTATGCTTAAAATCCCTTATATATTCAAAGCGTTATTTTTTCATCAACCTTGTAAAGAAATTCTTACTTTCATCTTCGTACTGAGTCAATACGCAGCAAAATATTAGAATCTTAAACTGTTAAATTGAAGTTCATAAAAAATTTCATGTTTCTATAATAAATTTCTGCATTGTTTGTCACAATATTACTAAATATTTTGTCTCTGATTTGTAAGATATAAGCACTAGTACATTAGTTATAAAGATTAAGATAATCTTTTAAATTATTTTATAAATATTTCGGTGAATAAAATGTATCCTAAAAGTTATATTCATTCAATAAACTTTGTGTATGTAGATGATCAAAATGCTTTCAACCAGCATTAATTCTTCTCAAAAATTCCTGCATACTTTTTTATCAAAAAGTATTTCCGAATCGTAATTTTATATATTTTCACTATACAGATGCTCATTTCATTCATTTTCTTCCATTGAGCTCTTTTTCAATGAGTTTAAAAATGAGTTTTTTGTTGTTTGGGGTAGGATCATAAGCTAAATGAAAAAAAAAAATCTGTTGCGGAGACTTCAATACATAAATTTTGAGATTCTAAAGAACTTAGTAATAGTTTTTATTCACTCTATAACTTTCCTCTTACTTGGTCAAATTCTTCTCGCAGGCCTTGCATTGTAATATGCATGCCCATCAAAAGAATATTTTTACTGAATATGATCCAGAATTCAGAGAATGATTGCAAAATTTCGTAGACGTTGCACTGCAATATTTTCCAGGTGATTTACAAACTTGAAATGTTCACATATTTTCATTTATCGTTTCCGTATATCAGTACATCTCTCCCACATTCTTATAATCGTCATCCCCTCACTTTAAAAGGAAGTAAACAGACACGTCCTATTGAAAATATCTCATATTTATATTCAAGAGAGTATGAAAATGTAAATTCAAAGACGTCGTCATGCATTAAAAACACGAAAACATGTTATTGTTGACTTTATTTTCACTGAAACTGATCTGAATAAGCCTAACTTACTTTTTCATCTATTATTTATCTCATAATTTATTATATTTTCGTAACTAATTAATAAAATGAATAAATGCAAAAAAACTGACATTAAAAGTATTTTGTATTTAAAGTAACTAGAATCATGCCTTAATATATTCTTATATTTATATGATTAAATCAATCATTGCTCTTATGTAAAATAAAATACTGATTCCAGTGAAAAGTTTTTTAACCCTTTATCTACATTATGAACTACTGAAACTATGCATTATGAACTATGAAACTGAACTATGAACTATGAAACTGAACTATGCATTATGAACTACTGAAAATTCCTTCATAAATTTTTTTTTCTGGCTGCCATATTGCTAATTAAAGGATATACAAGAAAACAAATCTCCCGGTGCGAAATTTAATTTGTTAGAACTAATTAATTAAAATGATGCTTAAAAGTACCGTCAGTACACTATGTATAAATTTCCTCATAATAGAAAAAAAAGGATGATATTCGTAATGAAATTTAACCTCTTAAAAATGTTAAATAACCAAAAAACAATCATAAGGAAACAAAGAAATTATCAAACTGACATAATTTTATTTTATACATAATAATGGTAGAAATTCACATTTGATGAAAATCATAAAAACCATTTTTTTCATTTGCGCATTTTTTATTTATTCTGTATTGTCTTAGAATATTATTTGCCCAATCATTATAACAGATTATGTAATGTGATTAATGGTCAAATTATTCGGTGGTACTTATAAGTACCGCCGAATAATTCGACCGTTAATCACATTACATCATCTGTTATCTTATAATGATTGGGCAAATAATATTCTAAGACAATACAGAATGAATAAAAAAATGCAACATTTACATTTGGTTTGATATTATATATTTATAGCAAAGAAAAGATAAGAGCGGCAATCCGTACAAATGACAGCAAAAGAACACAATGTCCGTTTGTAAATAGCTTTCTTCCTTGCAAAATTCAACAGCCTAGAACAACTACTGCCGTCTATCATGAAAAAGAAGAGTTAAAAGACTGTTTCTAAAACGTACCATCAGAATATAAGTAATGGCTGTTGTGCTATAAAGTTTTAAAGTGATTGGTACTTATAAGTACCGTCAGTAGATAAAGGGTTAAAGCACATTATAATAAATTACGAATAGTTTTGATTTTTTTAAATAATTTGACTCGTGAAAATTAATTTGCTTTTAATCACTAACTGTATTCTAAATTTTTATGCTTGCCATCATTAATACAGCTCTTAATTAATGTAACTTTGAATGTAGAATGTTACCAATGTATTTTAATACTGTAAATCAGAAATGCTAGGTTGTGTTTGTTAAAATAAAAATAACTACCTAATTTATAGTCGAGACAAAAAAAAGAAAGATTTGTTTCCAAATTATGATAATCAAAGGAATTTTCTAAACAACAGTCAATGACTGCTTAGGCATATATTTGTTTTATTTCCAAACAAATTTTGGGTGTTACTTGCATTTCTAAATAACCTATGATTATTCGAACTTTTTACGTTCAACGATGTATTGATAAAAAAAACAACTAAGCAAAATTTTTTGACAAGGATTTTATTTTTCTTGTTCCATTGTTATATGAAAATGCTAAATATTTCGAGATGACGTGGACATTTCTTAAATAATCATTTATTTGCAATTTAGAAGTGATAAAGAAACCCACATTTATTTGTTATTGAATAAACGAAGTAATCCCTTTTATATTCATCTTGATTCGGTTACTTTTTTTATATTCACCATTGATTTCAGAATACTTTTTTCCGCATGCCAGAATTTAAACACCAATGGTAATAAAATAGATTCGGTAAAAATACTAATTTCCCGGCAAATAATTCGTAACTATTGGACGACAATACCATGTAAGGCATCTTCTGGCATGAGAGCTTTATTAAAGAGTATAAGAGAAAGTTCTGTGGAGACAAATCCCTCCGGTTTGAGCGAATAAATGTCATGAAGAATATATTACAGAGTCACACATTTTTTAATCTTTGTTTTAATTGATTTGATATATATTGTCAAATATTTCTTACTAATTTAAACAAAACAAAAATTCCATTCTTCTACAACAATAACTCATTGCATTATGAATCTTATAATATTTCTATTTTAGACATTTAAATGGTATCTTGGAATTTATTCTGCCAATCAACTTACAGAGTTTCTAAAGATGACATTTCATTCCTTTAAATTAATGAAGCTTTATTATTAATGTTTGCCATAGAAGAGTGCATTTTCTTTTTTAAAATATTGAGCTAGTTAAATTATTGAAGTAAGTAGGTGGATTATATAAAAGTTCTTATTTTACATTTTCACATTTATTGGCTCATTGAATAAAATTCTTTATTTAATCAATTTTATCTGGAAGTTTATGTCTATTTCTAACGCTTTAGAAATTAGTTGTTAAAGGGAATGAAGGCCATGTGTAGTTTTGAATAGTTTGTATTAGAAGCTCAAGAATGTGAATCAAAACAAAAAATTTCTCCATCTATTCCTTAAAAAGATTAAAAGAAATATAGTACGCTCTACATTGAAATTAATTTTTATTATAAATCAATTCTTTTTAAAAAGTTTTATTTCACTTATATAATGTGTTTTTTCATATAAATAAAATTGAAGAATCGTTTGGTTAATACATCGTTTCGAAGAAGGGACAATAAATAAAATTATTTTATCAAAACCAATTAGAAGAATATTCTTCTTTACAAATATAAATATTGATGTGAAAGCATTTGAATTTATATTTTAATTGTCAGATACCAGAAAGAAATCCAAGCACATTTGAGATTTATATCAAAACATCATTATTAAGGCTACCTTTCGTCAGAAATGTTTTAAAAATCATTATTGTGGAACGTCAGATATATCCTTAAATTTCTGAACTACCAAAAATCTCTTTTTTTCCTTAAGATTTTTCAGTTCATTGCCAGAAAAATAAGATTAATGAATAATATGGAATTTCAGAATTTGTTAATTTCATCCATTACTGATTAATTCAATTTATTAATTTCAATTATTTTATTAATTTCAATTTAACTATCACTAATCCGTTGATCTTTCATTCATTAATCTAATCATATAAAGAACTTTATATAAAAGTTTTATTCTGCGTTATAAACAAAATAACAACTTTATAATTTAAGCGGATTATAACTTAAAAGAAATATTTGGAGATTATTTAAAAACAGGAATCTAAATTCTTATATATGATTAGATTTCTAATCTGAGTAGAAAATGAGAATACTTTTATTTTAATTAATGAAACCAAAAAAATTGATGGCTGAATGATTTCTGTAATTTAGAAGTCTTAAAATTATCGATGAACCTGGTATTACATGCATTTTACTCTATTATTTTGAAAAAAATAATTGTCTTAAGCTTTCTTAAAATAATATAGCTGAACTTGGTTCTAACTTTATAAATTATTGAAACTGTATCTCATTAATCCATAAAGTAGTCTTTCAATAAATTAAATGTTTCTAAAAATAAGCAATTTCAGCTAAGTTTTGCTAAGTTTTAACTCTGCTTTGAAGATTTATTTCCTGAAATTATGAAAAATACATAAACTCTTAAAATAATGCAGCTTAAAATGCAGAGAGTCTTTTACACACTCGTGAAAATATAACCATCTCAGCTGTCTAATTAATCCTTTCCAACAGCTTTATATAATAAGCGAAATTCTCTTTGACTTCAGCTTACGGCCTTAATTAAATTATGTGGGAGGATGAGTTGAATGTAATAGATGAAAGGAGACTAGTCAAATATTCTGCTAATAACAATTTGCAATATTTGCATAAAGATAGGTGTAATAATTTTTTAAAACTTTTTATGACTTTCCTTTCGTTTAAAAAATACTATTTGTAATTTTTTAATCTGCAGAATTTATTACAATGCAGTTTCAAATGGATAAAAATTATAATTCCAGAAATTATTGCAGAAATTTCATTGAAATTATATAAATCGGTTTAAAAATATTTTACAGAACATGCTCTGCACATATTTTGAAAGCAACTCCGGGATTCCTTTAGAACAGTCATAATTTTCCTTATAAAAAGATAATCTTATTATCTTTAAAAATATTTTGGATGCATCTTTTTATCATGTTATTGTTATTATTTATGGCACTTGTAATATCCCGCTGACGAACTATCAGCCATTTGAGTTGAGTTTGTACAGTACCTTCTGAGAACAAAGCCCTCTAAGCACCCGAAAGCAGAAAGTATGATTTCTAGCTCTTATGAAGATGACATTCACACACTCGCTTGCTCAACTCCATTTTTACAGAGGGGCACTTTCACAAATCTCACAGTTAGAATCTTGGTCGAAAATAGCCGGACACGCAGTTAGAACTCCCTGATCACGTCGAAGACATGCGACCCCTAGGTCAGAACCCCGGCTATGCTGAAAATGAAATTTCTATTCTCTTACTAAGTCACTATATTACAAAAATACATCCATTTTCTCTCCAAATTAAGTTTTAACTCATCACTGAACTTGATATATCATGCCATTTCCCATTATTTTCAAAATTAACAAGCACTATTAACAAGCAAACAAAATTAACAAGCACAAACACAAAATTAATAAGAATTATTAGAGAAGTAACTCTGTTTTATCAATTATTATAATTTGATGATAACTATTTTAAATATATATCTAGATCAGAGCATATTTTTTAATTCTTTCTGTTAATATAATAGTTGATAGGAGAATGACATTTGCTGGATATCTTAGAATAAATAGAAGTAAAATAATCTCCCATAATTTGCAAGTTTCAAAAGAATTTTGAATCTCTCAATACTGAACTTTGCTCTGTTGCAAATTTTGTTTTGTATGGCGGGGTGAACTTACTGCCAAACGTTGAAACTACCGATGGTACTAGTATACCTGACGTTAATCGTTAATTAATGGTTTCAATAGTTTGATTCTTTTGCCCAATATTTAAAAATTATCTTTAAAGCATATTCAGAATTCAGTTCGTGTTAGCTAATATATAAGCATTTTCCTGATTCAATGCGGTTTATAATGGAAAATTAAACTAATTGAATTGCACAGACTAATTATATTAGAATTTAGATTAATAGTATTTCTGAAATGATCTGTGAAAATTATTTTATTTCAGAAATTATGCTTAGAAATTGATTCTTTATTGTGAAACTTGAACATATTATTGCAGAATTTCGGACATAAGGTTTTTAAAAATGAATATTAATATTAAAGTTATTAGTGTCTAGAGAATACCGCTAGAATGACAGAATCTGACTTTTTAGCATAAAAACGCTATTGTATCGTACCTATCTATTACAAAAATAATCCAAATAAGAACAAAAAATGCAGCAAGACTCTTTTCATTTTTCTATATATTATTGATGTTTCAAATTTAAGTTTGCAGATTTTCTTTATTTAAAATGAGTCCTAAATAAATGATTTTGTAAAAAATAAAAAAAGGAATAAATCTTTGACGAGAATATTAACTGGAAGATCAATATTATTATTTTTTTCTCCTTCATTCATTGCTCAAATAGGTCTCGAAAGAAAAGGCATTGATACAACCCGATACTCCTGAAATTTACTGTCATTTTTCAAAATTCTTGCGTAAATTCTGTTCTTGCATATAATTAACTCTTTCGTGTCTTGATATCTATTACAAAATGCGGCTTAAATTGTTCCTCAGTTCTATCATCTATTTAAATCCAATATAAAGATCAAAACATTCAATTTTTAAAGCATTTTCTTTCATGTATATTCACTTTTACTAAGTTTTCGGATTTTCTTCTCAGAAATATATATATTAAATACATAATGTTTATTATTTTCTTTTTTTCATTAATGTACAGTAAAATTACATATTATCTGAAAAAGTTCCTTCTCATCAGATTTAATTTAAAAAAATGTTCTATTCTTATAAGTGCATCGATTGAAATGAGGTCATATTAATAAACATATAGGTACAAACTTCATGAAATTACAGTTACAGATAACAGTTAAATCCAACTATAATTACAATTAAAAGTTAAATCTAAATTCATAAAATTACAATTTAACGAACTAAAATTTTATTTGATTGCCAAATAAAATATTTTATTCGTACAACTTATATTTCATTTCAATTACATGCAACTTAATCGATAAATAATGGTCACATCGATTCGAAAATAATGAAATAATATTAAAATCCAATGCTTTGAACCATTAAAGATTCACTCAATAATATAGCATTTATCTGGAAGCCGTTATATTTCTGAAGCCAAGAACTTAATCTTCTGTTCAAAAGACTTCTATCAAGCCTTGGCATCGAATTGCTAGACTATCATTTCTAGCCTTTTTAATCTGACGACAAAAAGATGAAACGCCCGGCAGTACTCATTACTCAAGAATCAGAAATTCAAGTCCTTCTTTTACAAATGACAGCTAATTTATAATTCGCGTTTGAGAAGAGCGATGGTTTTTTGGGAGCAACTTAAGAGCAATACGTCTTTTTCCTGCCACATTTAGTCTTTTCTGTTGAGGCAAGAAGATGAGTGAAGAGAAATTTTATGTAAATGTGTTGGGGTCAAATGTATACATATTACATGGGTTGAAAAATGTTGTTCTGACAGCAGTCTTTTGCAGTGTTTTCATCGATTTGAGCTTTAGTAGAAAGAAAAGAAAGTTTTGTTGGGTTTCATTATATCAACAGATAACCTTGTCTTTTATGGGAGGATACTAAAATAATTTTCATTGTATCATTATAAGTTTGGACTTAGATCAATAATTTTTACTTTCTCTTAAAGTATTGAAAAAGTATAAGAATTGTCAAAAAAAAAAAAAAAAGAAAATAGGACATGAAATTTTTCCGAATATTCACATTTGAGACTTTTCTGAATTCAAAAAACATGTTTTTAGGAAAATGCTCATTCGTCTGTCCGTCTGTTTAAGACAAACTCAAAAAAGCATTGATCTAGACAGATTAAATTTGGTATACAGTCCTTATACCAAAAATTGCATATATCAAATTTTGTGCAAAATCTGCTCAGTGAAAGTCTGTCTATCCGGCTATTTTAATACAACATATTAATTTCAAAACGAAGTGAGATATATAGATAATATTTGATACACATAATCAATAAAAAATAATAAATACACTAATCAACCTACTGATACACATGATAAACATAATCTTTCATATTTTAAGCCAAATTCAACAACGGAGTGACTGTCTGTCAGTCTTTTCTTTCATAAAGGTGAAACGTCAAAGTCGCTATGAAATAAATGTATCAAATTCAGTATGGTGCTTTATAACTACAATTGTAATTTTATTTCAAATTTTATGTCAATTGGTTGGGAAAAACTAACCTAAATCACGAATTCGATTTTCGAATACTACTAACCTCAACCTTGGAATTTATCGTCAAATAGCTCTCCGAGGAAGATGTGATAGATTTAATAAAATGATATTTTCACGCCAAAGATTAATAAATCGTAACTATTCTACGCCAACGTCATGAAAGGCATTCTATGGGTAATATTTTTATTAGGAAGTGAGTGAGAAAGTTTGGTGACAATAATACTGATTTATATAGGCGTAAAATGCCATATAGTAAAAATTTAGAATGTTTTAATTCTTTGAATGAAAAGAAAGTATTTGTGTCACATCAATTCATTAACGAAACAAAAAATATGCTTGGATATATATATGCTTGAAATGCAATGAAATATGCTTGAAAGAATCTACTTTCGGAATTTTTATGGAAAGAACTTCATGTTAAGTAATTTTAAGATTTCTTCTCCTGTTTGCTTTAAATTGATTTTAACTTTTTCTTTTGATATTAATGCTTTTAAATATCTTCGTAACTGAATAAGTTTCCTTCATTTATGTTTTATTTTACAACGGTATACTATGAAAATGAATCGTTACATCAGTCGCGTTTTAAATGTTAGAATGCATTTCCGAATGCGAGGTAGCGTCTGAGTATTTGCGAAATTTGCAATAATTAAATAACAACAAAAAACGGTGGAATGCAATATTTAAAGTGGAGAGTATTTTTTACCACCTAAAGCGGAGGAAAAATGTCGAACTTCTGCCTATCAAAATTTCTAATAGATTTGAGAAAACTGAGCGGTATAAAATTGTAGTTGCTTCGAAAGCAATTTCCAAGTTTGCAGTTAGAGCAGTTAGAATTTTCCTGTTCAGTTATTTTAAAACTGAAAAAAAAGCTATTTTAAAATTATTCTTAAATTGTTGCTCATTTTAAATTAAAAAAAATATTTTTTAAATTTAAATGTATTTATAAACAAAGATTATTTTACAGCACTATTTAAAACGTAATTCTTGATCTCCATTTCTACAGTCTGTCTCGGTTTAAAATTAAAACCCTTTGATTTGCTTCGAAAAAGGTTTCAAATTATTTAACATATCAATTCCTATTTAAGTAATTTGTAATTTTATAATAATGTATTGTATAGAGTTGATTAAATATTCTGGATAGGAAAAAATATGTTAATGTTGTAAAACCACAATATGTATAATTAAAACTTCCAATAAAAACAATTGTCAATAATGTTTAATAATCCACAGTTAATATTTTTATGAAAAATTCGTAAGGTGAATGTATAATGAAAAGTCCAACAGGCATAATAATGGATAACGAAGATTTATTTTACATAAAAGTATGAAACTTGGCATCAAAGCCTAGACAAAAGAATTCTGGCAATTATCAATAACACTGAAGCTTCGGATTGCAATCAGCGATTACAAAATCACGAAACGAATTATATGGAGATTAACAGTCTGAAGAAAGAATTCTTTCTGCTATTAATTCACCCACGTCTGAGCATATTCACATTTCTTAGCTGCTTTCACAGAGATTACATTGTTCTAGATAGATAAGCAGAAGTCGGGTCTTAACTAAGTTAACTATAAGATTTACAAATATTAAGGATTCTTACTTTTTATCGACAAATTTCAACTCAGTGTCGTTACCTAGTGAGTCAATTATTTGGTATCCATAGAGTAGTTCTTATAATGTCGCGTAGACAAAACTCAAGAACACACAGGAAGTAGAGATAAACCAATTTATTAACTCAACTCTGAACTGAGAGATCTTCAGCTTTTATATCAGCAGGGAAGTTCGGGAATACTTTTCTGGTTACAGTAAGAAAAGTTCAGAGAATTTATTTAGTAAACTAAAGAAAGGTTCTGAGTCTTCTGGAACAATAAATAAAGAAGAAACAAATCAAGGAAAAGTATGTACACAAATTTTGCATCTACCAGAATTTGAACTCGCTATATCTTGACTACGAGACCACTTTTATAACCATTCGGCTAAAAAAATTCGATTTCTTCTTTTCAGTTCGACATTATCTGTAAACCTGTATTATCAGAAAACTTACCGCTCATGGAAGCAATGTCATATATTCATAACATCACGAATATTTAAGTGAACAATAGATCATATCTATACGAAGTATGTTAGTGATTTAGTTTCAGTTTGGATAATGCCGAATAATGTTTTTGAAAGAAATTTCTGACATGAGTTTATCAGAATTTGATGCTTCTTCTAATTAGCATATCTTCATATTTTTTGTGTCTTAAGGATTCAGCTAAATATTTCTTCACTTCAACTCTCCCTTGTTTTGAAAGAACACGATATGAAATAAAGATAATATTATAGAATGCTAACATTATCAGAAGGAAAACTGGAATAATTGACATTAAAAAAATGTGTGAACAATGCCAAATTTTCATCTCATTATTTCTTGTATTGCATCAAAAATAATTTTTTTAAGTTGTCAGCAAAGAAATGTCATTTATGTAATTAAATCAGCGAAATCACTCAAATACAAGAAATATTATATTCTGTATTTTAAATAATATTATTTATTTTTGTACAGGCACTTTAATTCATTGAATAGTAAAACTATATCTTTACTTCAATATGATGCAAAATTCGCTAAACCTTTATATTACTGTTATTTTTCTAATTTCCTTAACTTTTAAAAATTAATATTCAAGCTATAAAAATGTAAATAAAAGAAGAAAACTATGAATTAAAAAAAATGAATAATTATAAATGCATTACCCATTTTTATGGTTAAAACTTAATTAGTTTTAATGAGATTGCAAATAAAAATTAATAATTTGAAAATTACTAAACCATGCCAAAGCATTTTGTTTTCAGTTCACAAAATTAAAAGGGAGGTGAACAATAAAAAAGAAGAAAGAAATTATAAAACTAGTTTATAATTTTTTTATATTTGTTTGCTCTGTCTAATGAGAGATTACCGTTAGAGATTTGCTTCAGGTTAATTTAAACTGAAAAAAAATACTTTGAAATAAAATTGGACACATTTGTTTACATTCACTAACATAATTAAATCTACTTCAATAATAAAAACAAATAATAAATTTATTAAATTTTTTCATTGTTATTACAATTTACATGAATAAAGTAAAGTAGTTTTATAAAGTCTATTTTAAAATATGTGATATCTAAGATTTTAATTTAGTTAGTAGACACTATACATTCTTGTATTGACAAATTTGATTTTATGGTTACATGTTTTTTTGGTTGCTGTGACTTTGTTCAAATTTGATGTCTTTTCTCGTGTGATACTAATTTATCTCCAAAACCTCAATATTCTGGGATTTTCGGGTCACGAGGGGTCAATTTCTTGACGAAAGTCAGAATCTTCACACAAAAAATACCTGGTTTGAATCCCTGACTGAGGGTGATCCTTGAGTAAGTCCTCAGACCGGATTCTTTATTAATTATTTCAATCATACTAACATTAATATTTAGTCTTTTTTGAATCCGAAATAGTTTTTGGTTTAGTTTCCGTAATTAGTTTCGTTTTCTCTTATATTGCTAATATATATATATATATATATATATATATATATATATATGATTAAAAGATGAAGATGAATATTCCCATGTATACTTCATTCATTGCATACACGATTTCGAGTTTCAATTATTTGTTGCCTTCAATTTTTCATAGCCTTCTAACGAAAGTAAGATCAATTTCTCAGATGAAAATAAACCATTTTTTATTTTAAAATTAATAGCCGTAATTATTAATAAATTTGTTCCATTATAAGACAAGGTGGCAATACATTCTTGGAAAAAAGTTTATGGTTGCTTAGGGAATAAGATTGTACCAAGGTGTGAATCTGTTCTTATACTTTCAGTTATAATACGGGCAATTTTATGAATGTAGGACCGCTTGTAGCTTTCTTCTGAGCTATAAAAATTTGGAAATGGTTAGGAGAGATATCTGAACTGTATGGAGTATATGTAAGAGATTTTCCGATATAGTTTATTTCACCCAAACTTACACACGTGTCAGAGTTTTATTCGTAATTCACAGCAGACATTCGGACATTAGTTTCATTCCATGATAATCTTTCTGCAGGAAAAAACACAGCAGACTACTACAAGTTGGTCCTCTTCGATGGTCTTCGTAGTTTAGTCGGATGCACACTCGATTCACTGACTTCATTTCAAGCACCACAAGCAGACAAATGACCTAACAGTGAACATTCACTATGTGCCTTTCTGATTCCCAATAGAAGACACTTTTATTCACTATCGTTCTTACGCTACCAACTTCTGCGATACGCTCATTATATAGTCTGTTTCGTTTTCATTTGACTGGTCCTTATATTTCCCCCAAATTTTCAGTCGTAATTGGGCAGTCATTTCTCTGTCAAACTGATATGCAAAAAGCTGTATTTTATAGGATTTTAATTTATTTGTTTCTCTAACAGATGTATATGTGGATTCATATTCAATTTCAAAACTTTCCCAAGATTAGACAACTCTACATTTCCGGGTCATATTTATGTCAAATGTTAGAAGCTCTGTTTTATATGATTTTAGTTTTCTAACAGATTTATAACTGAAATCCTATTCAATTTTATAACTTCTACGAAGAGCCGATAGTTAAATCTATTTTTATTAACATTATGAAAAGAAATTACAGTGATGCAGTATCTAAGTAGAAGATTCAATTACCATTTCTTTTTATATAATAAAATATTTCACTAAATTTAATAATCAATAATTACATTAATAAACATTTTATTCAATTATTTCATGATATGATTGAAATGAATTGGTTATCTTTGGTTTCGAAAGGCCAAATTAATTTCTTTTGATATGCCAATTAATAAATAGAAGTATTAGCCTTCTAGAATTTGATATTCTTATTCTTATTTTATTTGGAAAATTTGAGTGTGCATTATTTTATCCAAACTAAAAGCCATTGATTTTTATTCTGTATAAATTATGCAAAAATTTATCATTTCTAACACTTTTTTCTTTGTATTTTACAATATTTCTATATAGAATTCATAATTTAAAATTTTGCACGAAATTTTAAAATTTATGTACTTTTGCAGGTGAAAGTCCTTACAATGATTTAATAATAATTAATTATTATTACACTGTTTTGCATTTTCATTTACTCTCATATTTAAAAGTGATCTTTTGCAGATTTTTGTAATTTCTCTACACTGTGTTTTTAGGGAAACCATTGATATTCTTCTAAGTACACGTTTAAAAACATTCTGACAAATTAAAAAAAATACTAATCACCTCATGTGACCTGCTGGTTCACTAGGAATATTGTTTACCTTTGATTTTAAATAAATCGTTTAGAATAACTTTATTTGCATGCTACTGCCAAATTGTATAACACTAAAACAGTGTTATTTTAACTTACATATATTCGATTATTATGTACTAAAAGCTTTCTTACGGCCCATTACGTCATATATTTAGCAGGTAGCAGGGATATAAATTTCTGTTTCAACTTTCTTCTAAACTTTACTTTTTCATTCATCTTGTGAATTAAGCAGACATTAAATAAGATGCTTCTTTAATTTTCAACTCAGGAAAAAAGTCACATGATTAAGTGGTGAAAAAATAAAAAAA
Source organism: Argiope trifasciata (assembly GCA_026543055.1). NCBI lineage: Eukaryota > Metazoa > Arthropoda > Arachnida > Araneae > Araneidae > Argiope > Argiope trifasciata. The sequence continues at coordinate 5,197,528 of JAPMOQ010018920.1, forward strand.
AAATATTAATTTCAAGACAACAGTGTAAAGTATTGTGTGAAATTAAGAAAAAGCTATTTTTAAAAAGCCACACACAATTCAGGAAACGTTTGCACGATTATTTAATTGATATAATTAAAAGTACATTTTTTAAAATTTTGAAACGGTGCAAAATCTAGTTATGGGCTTTAACGTTTTCGGAAGTCATCGCTGAAAAAAGAGTAAAAGGCAGTTTAATTTTTATTTAATTAGAAATCTAATTGAAGTTTTAAATTATTCCAAAGTACGTATTTCTGCCTTTCAAGATACAGAAAGGCAGAAATTAGTACTTTGGAATGGTATATATATATGGAGCTATTTTTAGCAGTTATTGATCCAGAAGTATAAGCCAATATAACACCAACTCGCTCATGGACATCGTGCTAATAATTAATAGAATTTTAAAATTAAGACATCATAAACGAAAAAAATTATTTTATTGAATCCGAAACAATCAATAATATTCTATCCAAATGGCTTAGTGTTCTGAACGTAAAACAAATACAGTACCTTTTCGATTAAAAATACTCTTCATATTTCTGTCAATAGTAAAAAAATCTGTCAAGAAATCTAATTTCACTAAATATATTTTTATAGATTAAATACGAATAGTTTTCATACTTAAATCGCCATATTTGATTATATTGTAACATAATAATAAAAATTCTTTTCTTAATATTTAGAGATAAATCGTCCAATAGTTTTTATTAATTTATGTATTTCAAATGTTCGTTTTCTTTCAAAATGTAACAATTAGAAAGACTCTTAAACAACATTTTACCCATTAAACAAATGGAAACATTTTACCCAAAAGGAAAAATAAATATGCAGAAAATGAGAATTACAATTTACTAATTCTCGGGAGTAATTCAACTCATATGGTGTTGGCTTTATAATTAATCAGGCGAATGAACTTTTGCCAACGTTGCAAAAGTTTAAAAAATGAAGTCTGAAAGGAGTTCTTCATTTCTGGGATCCTAGATGTTTCATTTACCGCTCATTGTGGAACTTATTCAACAATAAACATTTCAAGCAGAATGATTTGTTTTGAGTTTTGAGATTCATTGAACATTTTCAGCAACAAAAGAAATTATGGAATTTGTAACTGGAAAACTTTAAATTCAACTTGCAATGCATTTTAAGAAAGAAATTCATTCGAAGGAGTTAAATAATCTTGGCACATAAATTCGATGCCTTGGGATATTATTTTCCGTTTGAGAAAAGTTCTAATGGCTTCACTCTTTCCATATACAGATTATTCATGGTCGCAATGGTAAGTTTTCTAGAAATCTGAGTGGAATTACACCAGGAATTTTTACAAATGCTGGAATATTTATTGTTAGTATATTTGATAATAATTAAAGTCTGTCTCAACTGTATTCGTCGGGAAAATTTCCTAATTTGTTATTTTTAAAAATGCTTTATATAATAACTATCCGAGTGATGAAGATTGGAGCATTCTGAAATTAGTTAAGAAGTCTTTTTTATATTTGTATAAATAATTTTCTTATTTTTCAGTAAATGTACACCATGAAAGTAATAATCTACAGTTAGACTGGTTAATGAGTGTAAATGTTATTAAAAATTCAATGAACCACCAATTAAACTTTTTGCCATAAGATTTTCTAATTTCCTAGTTAATTTAACATGAGTTTGACCAGCAAAAATGCCAAGCTTCAACCTAAAATAGATGTTGCGAAATAGCTTTGATGTAAGAGGTGCCACAAATCTATTTCGTCAAGACCATTTTTACTCACGAATTTAGGGCCAAAAAGGAAATAAGAACACCATCAAATTTCTTAATCCTAAACAGATTGATTGGATCATCCTTAATAAATTAAACACTGAAACATCATTTATATCTTCAAAAGGTGATTGTGCCTAGTTTTGCCATGATAAGAAGCGTTTTTCTATGTTTTCTTACAAACTTAATTAATAATGTCGATTTATGTTAGCAAGATTTTTTCACTTCGCACATGATCGGAAATTTCAGAATAAATAATAAGAAATATATGTGCGTGCAGTTGATACTACATTAGAATGACAACTTTGTTTTTCGATTCCATGTTTGAAATAAAAAGGAAACACATCTAAAGTGAAAAAAAGGTTTAAAAGGAAGATTAAACTTGACGCAGTATAGTGCAAAAAGTGAATGAAATATTGTCTCAGATAAAAGAACAACAAAAGAAAAAAATATTCGGTTCCCAAGACCATTCTTCACATGAAGAATTATTGTGTATTCCAAAATCTTATAAGACAGATAAAGATTTGAAAATGGATCTTTATTGATATTGTGGTTTCTTCAGTGTTTGAATACAATGTTATTTAGAAATATCATTAAATTCTGCCAATGGTAAACCAAACAGATGTTTGGAACAATGCTTTCCTTTCTGACTTTTTAAAACAAAAGATTTAAACAAAGTTGGAGGATATATTGTATGTCCAATTGTATATATATATTGTATGTATGTAAGTTATCTGATGTTGTTTGGATATATTTTTTTCTTTTGCATTCATTCAGTATTAAATCAGAATAATAAAAAATCAATGTATGACAATATATCATAATCATTAGCATTTGACACTCGTAAACTCTACTGAATTATTTTAGAAATTTAAACTCAATTGCTTTGAATATTATACAATTGTTTTCTTTATACTTATGTAACTGCTTAAAATATGCTATATCTGAATACTGTTTATAATGAAGAATGAAACTGAAACTAAGTATTAACTGAAATACATCAAAAGTGATATTAAAATTATGAGCAAGAAGCAAAATCTTCTTTTTTTCGATCTTACTAAATTCTAATAACAATTAGAAAACTTGATTTTCTTTGCTGAGGACACATTTGATTATTTTAAAGTGATTTATTTCATCTGTAAAATATGAAAAATTCATAATCATGTATGTTGTATTTGTATCCCGGTAATAGAAGATTTTTAATTAGTATTTATAATCGTAAAGGGTTGGGAACAATACAAAAGCTCTACAAAATCCCTTTTCTTAATAAATTATGTTTAATAGCTCAAGTATATATAAAATTTATATTTCAGATAGTAAGATGTACTACTGTGCTTACGAAATGTTAAAAGTATTTTTCCTTGAATAAAATTTATATTGCTATTTTAAACTGTTTTTATTGAAATGTTAAATAATATACATAATAGTTGTAATGCAAAAAATGATTTTAAAGTAATTCCTAAGAAAACTTAGGCATATTTTATATGAGATTTATTGTTATATTAATAAGTACTGCAATATTTTTCAATGTTCATGTGTTTTCTTTTTTATTTCACTGTCTCACTAAACATTAAATTTTTCAGTTCCCTGTCTGATTAAAAGTTTCATATCTCTTCTTTTTTTCTTGAAGGTTTATAGTAGTTTGTGATTATATATTCAAACTACTTAATTTTTCGAGATTTAATTATAGTTTAAAGCTTTTGACGCATACTGTCTGTTTAAAATATTCTT